>JASVEL010003565.1:0-84178 GCA_032618575.1 Nicotiana noctiflora
GGTCTCCTTATTACATCGTGCTAAACGAAAAATAAGAAGCTAGACTAAGTTACAGCACCGTGACATCTTATCTATCTTCAACTTGCTTTTGCCACCTTGCTTTTTCTTTGTTGGCTTGATTGTTCCTTCTGATGTTTCTTCTCTTCTGCCAATTGTTATTTCGGCCTATCTTGATTGCCGAACTCCGACCGTCGGTCCCTTCCTTACGATCTTCGAACTATTCTCCTTCGAAGTCTGAATCTATCTTTCTGATCCTTGTTGCCTTCCTTCTGATTTTGAACTTGGATTCATGCTGGGGATTTTTCTGTTATACTCTACTGCTTCCTCAAACAACTTCAAAAGTAAATTGCCATTCCTCTCTTCAGGCGGGCTCCTGACTTCAACATCTTTTGAAAATAAATCGCCATTCCTCTCTTCAGGCGGGCTCCTGACTTCAACATCAACTTAGAAAATAAAACGCCATTCCTCTCTTCAGGCGGGCTCCTGACTTCAACATCTTTTGAAAATAAATCGCCATTCCTCTCTTCAGGCGGGCTCCCGACTTCAACAACATCTTTTGAAAATAAATCGCCATTCCTCTCTTCAGGCGGGCTCCTGACTTCAACATCTTTTGAAAATAAATCGCCATTCCTCTCTTCAGGCGGGCTCCCGACTTCAACAACATCTTTTGAAAAATAAATCGCCATTCCTCTCTTCGGGCGGGCTCCCGACTTCAATCATCAACTCCGAAAATTAAACGCCATTCCTCTCTTCGGGCGGGCTCCGACTTCAATCATCAACTCTGAAAATTAAACGCCATTCCTCTCTTCGGGCGGGCTCCCGACTTCAACAACATCTTTTGAAAATAAATCGCCATTCCTCTCTTCGGGCGGGCTCCCGACTTCAACAACATCTTTTGAAAATAAAACGCCATTCCTCTATTCAGGCGGGCTCCCGACTTCAACAACATCTTTTGAAAAATAAATCGCCATTCCTCTCTTCGGGCGGGCTCCCGACTTCAATCATCAACTCCGAAAATTAAACGCCATTCCTCTCTTCGGGCGGGCTCCCGACTTCAACAACATCTTTTGAAAATAAATCGCCATTCCTCTCTTCAGGCGGGCTCCCGACTTCAATCATCAACTCTAAAAATTAAACGCCATTCCTCTCTTCAGGCGGGCTCCCGACTTCAACAACATCTTTTGAAAAATAAATCGCCATTCCTCTCTTCGGGCGGGCTCCCGACTTCAATCATCAACTCCGAAAATTAAACGCCATTCCTCTCTTCGGGCGGGCTCCCTGACTTCAACAACATCTTTGAAAATAAATCGCCATTCCTCTCTTCAGGCGGGCTCCCGACTTCAACAACAACTCTGAAAATTAAACGCCATTCCTCTCTTCGGGCGGGCTCCCGACTTCAATAACATCTTTTGAAAATAAATCGCCATTCCTCTCTTCAGGGCGGGCTCCTGACTTCAGTCATCAACTCCGAAAATTAAACGCCATTCCTCTATTCAGGCGGGCTCCCGACTTCAACAACATCTTTTGAAAAATAAATCGCCATTCCTCTCTTCGGGCGGGCTCCGACTTCAATCACATCTTTTGAAAAATAAATCGCCATTCCTCTCTTCAGGCGGGCTCCTGACTTCAATCATCAACTTAGAAAATAAAACGCCATTCCTCTCTTCTTGTACCATTTTATTCTTGCTGCATCGACTCTTGAGCCATCATTTCTCCTAAATCACCTTGTTTCGGAACCTGCTTTCCTCCTGGGTCGTGTTGCTTTCCCTCCTGACTGCTGGGGATATCTTTAGAACTGTTTACTTGCCTGCTGAGGATAATGATGCTGGGAAAATTTTCCTTCATCCCCTCATTTCCTTTGGCTCATGCGCTTGAATTTGTGCTGGGATCTCTTGTTGTAACCCTCTGCTTTATGTCGGGTTACTGGTTTCAAGACCTGCAATGCAAAAGACTGAAGACTTGCCTTCTCGTTTCTCCGAGAAAATTTTCAACAATGGCAGAAAATTTTCTGCCCCAGTATTGGTGTTCTTCCTTGTGGCATGACTTTCTGCTATCAATAGCATTTTCTTTCCCTGTTTCAAATCAAAGAAAAATTGTTAGTTCAAAACATTGTGAGCGGTTGTGCCGCTCATGTGGTGGTTTTTTCCTTTTCTCCTTTCCCTCGCTCGGGGTTCCCAAAATATGTTGGGGAATGATTTCATTTGCTGGAGATGATATTCTTGCTGGGACCGGGTTTTTCCATTTATCCCTTCTCCATTCTGTGCTTCTCAACTTGTTGGGGGTTATTTTGTTGAAGATGGGCTTTCCTTTCTTCCTTTACCACTCTTGTGTTGTCCGACCACCTCGGAACTTGCTGTAGATAGCATTGATGGGGATACTGATCTCCTCAAAATTGGTGTTTCATTCTTCTTGAAGGCTGTTGAGGATGCCACTAGTTCGAAGACCATTTCTCTTAAGACTTTCCTTCTTCCCCAAGTGGGTATTGACTTCCAGAAAATTTTCAAACTGAAAAGAAAATTTTCTGCCCCAGTTTAATAATCTTCTTTGCACCGTACTTCTCTGCCGTCAATGGCATTTCCTTGCCTTGCATAATAATTGGAAAGTTGGTGGCAAGTTTTGAAGTCATTTCTCACTATGTTTTGACTAGACCGACTTTGATGGAGAATTTTGACAAAAGGAGAAAGATAAGAAGAAACAACGGATGGAAGACAAGGGAGGACTGACTCTCTAACCAGAAACAACTATAAAACTTATCAAACGCGGATACCAACTCTACTGGTCATGACATGCACATATGGCCTATCCTCCGTCGTTAATTTCCTTTCACGATTTTTGTCTCATGATTTCCATCTGATTATCCCCTTTATTTGACTTGTAGTACCCGAAGGGTTTTCACTTTCAAGCCTCTCTCATTTTGATTTTCTCTCAGCTTTCGTCGCCTTATGGTGCCTGTGAAGGTTTTCACCGGTAAGACTCTCTCATTTGCATCACTTTTAGCTGGGGATTGGGGTGTCACTGCTAAGACTTTCTCGTGTTTCCTTCCTGCTAGGAATCAGAGTCTTTTCTGCTGAGAATCAGAGTGTTATATCTTGATAGGACTCTCTCACTCGCCTGACGTGGCATCTTTTGAAGACTGATCGGAAGGTCTTTCTGGACCGTAATGTGGGATTTGGATAGGGTTAGAAAGAAAGGGTATTGAAGGCTCAAAACAAAATCAATTTTGGGTTCAAAATTTACAACCTTCGGACCTAAATTTATTTACAATAAACACAATTTTCTTTGCCCCAGTTTTTTTTTTTTACTTGGGGATTTTTATTTCTTTATTTACACTATGACCGAGCTGTGAAGCGCCTACGTATCCTCTTTAAGGAATCAGGTCAAACGTAGTTCCCACTTCCTCTTTTCCAAATTTCTTTTTCCACACATTTTTTCTTTTTCTTTTCTTTATCTCTTTTTGTTGTTTTCTTTTTCTTTACTTTTTCTTTATCCCTTTCTTCTTTTGCCTTTCAAACTTGTGTTTCTAGTCTTTGCAACTAATTCCGAAGGAGGGATCTGAAAGAATTTAAATTCAGGCTCAAAGGGTTGACGATGGATAAAGTGTTTGGATAGCAGAACAAAATGCCTTCGTCATTCCAATCTTCAAAATATGCCAAGCGTAAACAACACAATTAATATTCACCATATCTTTAAAGCACTATTGGGCAACACTCTCATTATGAACGACCCCATGTCAATTTTGGCCAACTTGCCTTTGACTGTTTTTTTTTTTTACTTGCCCCGGTTTCAGATGACTCGGGATCCAAATAGTCTCAAGTTGTTTTTGTTTCCTTTAGATGACCCGATCATCTTCCAATTGCTTAATGATTAACTTTTAGAATTAAGCCATAATTATGTGTGCGCATGCCGTGTCACTAGATTCGGCGTTTGAGCACAAGACAAATCTAAAGGGTAAAAGAACTAAATAAATAAAATGACCGGAAGTAACAAAAGACCGAAAGCTTCATTAAACTAATGACGAAATGGTTCAATGACAAAACAAGCAAAACAAACTAGAGTACAGCCCTGAAACAAAACTGGGCAAGACCAAAGCAAACTGCTAGGACAAAAGGGTTTGACCACAAGAAAACCCTGAAAATAACTCGGACAACAAAAATGACGACAAAAACGAACCACCAAAGCTCCATCTAGCTGACCAAAAGATGGAGTATCTTCCCAATTACCAAGCACAACATTTTAGCCACTAAGTTGTGCGTCAATATTGCCAAGGCTGCCATCTGCTTCAACATTTTTAGCTCCAGTCAATACACCCCCCAGGAGGATTTGTGTGTCCCATGTCATCATCATTGACCACAATCAACCACCCTTTTTGAATCATTCTTTCTATTTCCTTTTTCAAGGTACGGCAACTCTCAATATCGTTCCCTCTGACATTAGAATGGTATGCACATCGTGCAGTAGGATCGAAGCTTCTTGCACGTGGATCGGGAGTGTATCCGGGGAGCGGCGTAATCAGGCCGACATGTTTTAACTTTTCAAACAGACTTGTATAGGATTCCCCGATAGGGGTGAGCGCCTTTTCTCGCTTCAGCAACCTCTCCTCCCTAAACGCCTTATTTGGCCTGAAACCTGACCCGGGGGTTTTCCGGTATGTTCGTGGGGGTTGGTAGGCTTTTTGTGGAGCTGGGTACCTGGAAGGTGAAGTACGATTTTGGGTGTCCCGGGGAGAGTAGTGGTGTTGGGGACGGGAGTAGCGTTGTGAAAACATAGCCGGGGAACGAGTAATTGAGCTACTCGAGTGGCTGGAAAAGCTGTGATAGGTGGGTACATATGGAGAGTGCGAGGGATCATCTGGCATCGGGTTCAGTGTACGGGTAAGGACAGAGTCCAGGAAGCTAGGTGGTGGCGGGGGTGGTGCTTTCCCATCCATCCACGCCCGATACATATCAGCCACGTGTTGTCTCAATATCTTGACCTCCTCCACTAACCCGTGGTTCCGTTCAACCAGCTGTTGTCGGGTACCTGTACCAACCCACTCAGTCTTGAGATTATCTGCCATTGTCCTCCGACTTCGTCTTACGGGGAAGAGTTATTTCAGAACCACAACCAACCACCTTTCTGGAAATGGACACAACAAAACAAAGCCAGCATGTCAGCATTAAGGTATCCCGCTTATTGATCATTCTTCTTTTTTTTTTTTTTTTTTTTTTTTTGGTTATGGAAATGGTCGAATCCTATGTGGATTGCCTACGTATCATGACCCCGCATGAATCAGACCGAGCGTAGTTCTTGCAAATTAATGCAAGAAGTAAAGAGATATTTATTTGATTTTTTTTTTTGTTTTCTTTGAAGAAAAATTGTAAAAGCTCACTCCAACTACAAACTCTCATAAAAAAAACTTTCACGCCTTGTGCCAGAGATTTCTACAAGAATCAGAATAGTTTTCACGTCAATTATGACTATTTCTACAAAATTGGCCATGTAATGGCTTATTTGGCAAAATGGCTATTTTTGCAAAATTTTTACTTAAGAAAGTAAACTTGAAAATTTTCTCATCCTGGGGCTCATGGGGCATCGTTCGGCATCGCCATAGGCCAACAAAAGATTGAGAAATTTTTTATGTCAATTGTGACTATTTTTACAAAATTGGCCACATAATGGCTTATTTGACAAAATGACTATTTTTTGCAAAATTTATTTAAGAAAGATAAACTTGAAATTTTTTTTTTTTATCTTGTGGCTCATGGGGCATCGTTCGGCATCACCATAAACCAACACAAGACTATTTTTCATAAATTGGCCATGTAATGGCTTATTTAGGCAAAGTGGCTCTTTTTGCAAAATTTTATTTAAGAAGATGCAAATTCAAAATTTTATCTTGGGGCCTATGGGGCATCGTTCAGCACCGACACAGGCCAACACAAGACTGAGGAAGTTAAAATGCAAAAATGTGGCTATTTCAGCAAAACTCCGGCCATATAATGGCTTATTTGATAAAGTGGTTATTTTTGTGAAGTTGAGTGATGACTCAAAACTTGATTTTTGCGGATACATCCTTTCGCATTTCCGCGAGGGAATATTTCCAGGCCGTGTCCAAAATTATTTACAAATGACTCAAAGTGGCTATTTTTGCAAAAACGGCCTTCCGACGTCCTTTTAAGAGACATTCGGCTTATTTTAAGAAAGAATAGCATTACCCGACTTATTTATAACAAAATAAAAATTTTGACATTTTTGGTTATTTTTGCAAAAAGGGTGTGAACCCGGACTTGATTTTGCGGCTATGGCCATGCAATATTTCCACAAGGAATATTTCAAGGTTGTGCCCGCAAATTATTAAAAATGATTCAAAGTGGCTATTTTTGCAAAAAACAACCTTCCGGTGTCCTTTCGGAACATTCGGCTATTTTCAAAAACAGCGTCACTTCGATTTATTGACAACATTAAACACACACATTTTTTTGATTTTTTCGAGGGGTGGTTGGACCCGATGAGGGTTGCCTACGTATCCCACCTAATGGCGAGAATCAAACCTGCGTAGTTCGGTCAAACAAACTACATCTGTAAAGGAAACAAACTATTTTAAAATCACATTTTTTTTTATTTTACAACAAACGCTTTTTTTCCTTTTAAGTAAAAAAAACAAACTATTTTGAAACTATTTTTTTTCATTTTCCTCAATATAAAAAAAAACGGTTAGCTTGCAAGTCTGAAGCAAATATATGCATAAAACAAACAGGATGCAGCAGGATGGTCTTTTCATTTCAGGTCACCTGTCCTAGACGGACCCAACCCCCGTGTTGAGTCCCCTAAGTCAAATGCAACATGATGCAAATAAACGTTCCTACTAGGGATCCGGCATGAAGCTTTGTTATTCTAGGTTTAAAAACCCGGGTTTATTGTTCTAGACCTGGCTTACCCGAACGGACAACTCGAGCCGAGGAGGAGGCAGCAACCCGGGAATACAGAAGCTTCACCGGTTTTGCAACTTATCCAAACCTCATTCTAAGGTGGGAATTAGACACTATACAGAAAAGAAGTCACACGAAGTGCACCCTTCTTCATGATTTAGAAGACTCAGAGAGGAGATTGGTTTCGGCACAATTTATATGTACAGTTCAAAAAAAAAAAAAAAAATATCAAAGCGATAAAAATATCATTTTGCACATTAATACAATCATATAATAAAATCAGATAATAAATAAGCCAAATACAACAATTATTCTAAGCTCGAATTCTTAAACCCTGAACCAGTGGTTCTGGGTTTATCATCCCCAGCAGAGTCGCCAGAGCTGTCACACCTCTTTTTTACCGCACCCGGGTGGGCACATGATATAGAAGAGTTTTTCCAATTAAAGGACAATCAATACGGGATCCATTTTTATTAAATTCAGAGTCGCCACTTGGGAAAGTAATGGTGTCCCAAGTCACCGGTTGAATCCCGAATTGAGGAAAAGAATGACTCTGTTTAACAGTCCGCGAACCAGAAATCCGGATAAGGAATTCCTGTTAACCCGGGAGAAGGTATTAGGCATTCCCGAATTCCGTGGTTCTAGCACGGTCGCTTAACTGTCATATTCGGCTTATTTATCCAATTCTTTGCAGTTATGTACTTAGTGCAAATTAGTATCCCTTTACCGCTTTTATTATTATTATGATTTACGAAAGAGAATGTCGCCTAAAAATATGTTTCGAACCACGTCACATGAAATGCACCCGGATTCTCGACACATTCTTATTCAACATTTTGGGATTTGGATTTGGGTCGCATGAAATGCACACCCGTACTTGAGAAGAAAAATTATTAAAATACGCGCCTAGAGCGATTACTTATTTACACTTTTGAGAATGCCATGATATTTGCTAAGAAACGGCACATCTCGAAATCTAAGTACTTTATATATACATTTATGAGGGCCCCGCGATTTGTATCGCAGGTTAGGCGAGGCACACCTCTAATTCTAACTTGGAGCGAACTACGTCCCGCTATATTTATTTAAGAGTTGATTCAAGATTATTTAAAACGTGTTACGAGCCACACTGCATGAAATGCGCCTGTGGTTTCTGACGCGCTTTATTTAACCTTGTTCAAAATTGGAGTCGGGTCACATGAAATGCACACCCGTTTCAAGAAAGTAAAAAAAAATTAAACCCGCACTTAAAGTGACTAGCATACTACTATTTTTGTGAAGGACCGTGAAATCAGTTACACGGCTCGTTCCAAAATTCTAGTCATTTGAATATATATACCTTTACGAGGGCGTCATGATTCATGCTTTATTTAGCGGGGCTCGCCTCATTTATTTAAGGTCAATCCTAACACGACTTATGGTTTTCTATTTAATTGGTCTCCCATAATAAATAAAGGTCTTTTACAAACATATCCTTCCAATTTACCATGAAATAAACCACAAAGTCATGCAGGACACTATGATGGAGAGTGATGAGGCAGTGATAGATGCATTGGCTATTGACTGTACATTTCCGTACATTTCCACATGATAAAATTGGTCACTGCTGCCCTATTCCCTCTTATTTAAAATCAACCAAATGGTATCCAAAATCTAACAGGTCTAACATAATTCAACAATCCAGACCTCATAACAGTTGCAACTCGAACTAAATATCATTTTCATCTAATGACCATACAGCATTCATCATCTTTATGTACAAAAGGAAATAAGAAAACTGAAATAGAAAAAAGATTGCAACAGCATGGCTTTGAATATCTTTCAATTTATCTCCATAAGCTTTAAGGTTTACGAAAAATGTGTACCTGGATGATAACAATAGGAGAAAAAGGAATCGTCAGCGATAGTAACAACAGTGGCATCAGCAGTAGCAAGACAACACCAGACCAGTCTCAAACACACAATAAGATCGACTCCTTCCAGAATGCTCTTTCGAATGATAAATCAGAAGCAATTGCAAAGAACCAAATAGCCATAAACAACACCCAACAGACCCTAAGGAGCTTGAACTTAAACCAGAGGAGGGCTAGTAGTTATCAGAATCACCTAGCCACTTGAATTAACTCAAAAGTACCTACTGGAGCAATGTGACCCAATGTGTTCTAGGCTTTAATCTCAGAGACTGATTTCAACAAGATTAACTCTCAAAAGATCTCTCACGAAGATTCTTTTGGATCTCTCAAGCTAATTCTTCTTAAAGCTTCCTTCACTCTCTTTTACAATGTGAATCTATGTTTCCTTTCCCTCCCAATCACAGGAAATGTTTTCCTTTTCTTCTTTACCTCTTGCCTATTTTCAATGCTAGAATGCTCTTCTTCAAAGAACTCTCATTCTAATGTCTGTTGCTCTTCTATTCTCACTGTTTTCCTTAATCACAGGCTCTCCCAAAATCCAGTCTCCCCTGCCTCTAATGTTTCTGTTCTGTCTGAATACTCTCCAGTGTTCTCTCTTCTCCCCTTTTCTCTCAAGTGTCTCTCTGTGTATATATCCAAAACTAAAAGCCAGGCCAGCCTGTTTTTTTTTTCATGTGCCCTCACTGTCCAGCTCTTAAGAGCACTTAAGAGTGTAAAAAAAAACTTCTTGCCCTAATATTCTCTGCCCAACCCATCACTTAATGTCTAAATCTTATTTTTTAATCCAAAAGCGTACTAGTAGCCTGTTTTTCTATTCAAAACCCCTTACCCTGCCAGATGGCTCCCATGTTACTTATGTTTTCCAATTACACTGCACACACAGTGATAATCAGACCTACTGACAGTCCCTCCAACATGCTGGCCGTGTTCATTTGCATTAACTCTAAACCATATGGTCCCAATTCAGCTATAACCAATTCATCCTAAGCTTAAAAACCTATTTCAATTTCAAATCACACAAGCACCCCAATTCAATTCAATAGTGCTTAATCAACTATCCAGAATTTCAAACAATCAAACCTACGCAATTAAACGACGACATTTAACAATCGATTCCAACACATGAAAATCCACAAACAACAAATCGACGAACAATACCCATGATTCACGGTTTTCAGCAGAAAAATACGAAACTAGCTATTCGACGACGCTAACCGTAACGAATATTTATCTTATGACAAACCACCATCAAGTAAACAAACAGAAAACAATTGACCGGATAAAGGTCTTATGGAGTAGAAGAACAGGAAATTTAAAGAGAAGCAAAAAATATAAAAACATTCATACAATTAAAAAAAATAAGAAGAGAGAAAAGGAAAAATACCATGAGAGAAGAAATCAAAGCTCGAACGAACCCCGGACCAATCTCGGATTTGGCTCTCATTTGGATTTTGGAGTCTAACGGAGCTTAATCGAAATGTTTTCAAATGAAAACATCTCCACTAAGGTCTATTAGACCCCAATTTGTTTCGATTTTGGACCCCGAATCCCTAATTAGATTTCTAGGGTTCTTGAAGTTCGAATTGGGGTTTGAGGGGTTCTGGTCAGATTCGAACCAAGCCGTTGTTAGTGGGGGTATGAGGGAGGTGAGGGGAGGTTGTGGTGTGATTTTGAAGTGGTTTGGGATGAATTTCAAATTCCGACCAACTTCGAATTGATATTCGAAGCGTTCGAGTAACATTCGAAGATAACTAACGTCGGATTCGTATAGAGGGGCTTTGGGAGATTTGACGGTGTTAATTTGGGGGTGATTGGCCTACCGGAACCGCCGTGAGGCGATTTCCGGTAGGCGGAGTGCGGCGGGGGACGGCGGAACGAAGCTGAGTCTTTGAGAGCTTCTGAGAGACGAAGAGGGGGGGGGGTTCTAGGGGGGCTGGGGTATGGTATTAAGCTTATATACTAGGTGGGAGATTCGATCCTGGCCGTAGGATCATGTGTGATTAATCTTTTGGGTTAACCAAAACGGCATCGTTTGGATTGAGAGGAGACTGGGTCGATCCGGGTTAACTGGGTCGGGCAAGCTTGGGTTACGATGGTGTGATCTAGACCGTTGGACTAAGAATGGGCCAACGGACGAGATCTAACACTTGAAATGGCATATGCTGGACCATTCGATCCTACAGAATCAATGGTCCAGATCGAGTGTGACTAAAGCTCACCGATGGCATCTTTTGGGCTTGGATTTCTTGCAACTTTAGCCCCTTTGCTTCATTTCCTCACTAGCCACTATATTGTATTATGTATGTATATGTATATATATATATATATATATATATATATATATATATATATATATATATATATATATATTAACTTGTAACACAATTAATTTTTACTAACAATTAACCTACATAATTAAATACCAAATCACACAATCGTACATTAAATGATACAAAGGCAATAAATACGTATTTTTGTAACTTTTCTCTCTTTAAAAATAAAACACGGTTCAGTTAATTCCTAAACGCACAATTGAACTCCGAAATGCGCGCACGCGACATATATTTTTGTATTTTCTATTAATTTTAAACAAATAAACACGCACAGATAAAAATAAAAAATAAATAACCCAAAATCCACAAAAAATCACACACAACACAAAGCTAATTCATTTTGATTTTTTTTTTTTTTTTTTTGGGAGTAATTCTTATGTAGGGCAAAAATCACGTGCTCACACTCACCCCCTTGACAGAGATGGGGGAAGTAGCCTCGAGATGACTTTTATTCCTTTGTCCACTTCAATGCCATTCTTCAAAATTTTATGCCCCAAAATGATTCCTTCTTGCACCATAAAATGACATTTCTCCCAATTTAGCACAAGATTCGTCTCTTCGCTTCTCTTCAACACTTTGTCCAAATTTACCAAGCATTCATCAATAGAATCCCCACTACGCTGAAATCATCCATGAACACTTCCAATATGTCCTCCACCATGTCGGTGAAGATGGCCATCATGCATCGCTGGAAGGTTGCGGGTGCATTACAAAGTCCGAACAGCATCCTTGAAAATGCGAAAGTGCCATATAGACAAGTGAATGTTGTTTTTTCTTGGTCTTTCGGGGCAATGAGAATTTGGTTATACACCGAGTAGCCATCAAGGAAGAAATAATAAGCCCATCCAGCCAAACGATCAAGCATTTGGTCCAAAAATGGTAAGGGAAAATGATCCTTCCTAGTAACCTTGTTGAGCTTTCTATAATCCATGCACACTCTCCACCCCGTGACCGTGCGGGTTGGGATCGACTCATTGTTTGCATTTGTGACCACCGTGATACCACCCTTTTTAGAAATACATTGGACCGGGGTGGTCCATGAACTATCTGATATTGGGTAGACCACACCGGCATCCAACCACTTGATAACCTCCTTCTTGATCACCTCTTGCATAGCTTCAATTAATCTTCTTTGGTGTTCAAGTGACGGTTGTGCATCATACTCCAAAATGATCTTATGCATGCAAAAGGCAGGGCTTATGCCCCGAATATCTATCAAGGTCTATACAATCGCCCACTTACGCTTTTGTAAAACCACCAAAGTGGCGTCCACCTGCAAGTTAGTTAAGCAAGACGAAAGAATAACAGGTAAAGTGAAATTGGGTCCCAAGTATTCATACTTGAGGTGAGGAGGAAGTGGTTTCAACTCCAACACTAGTGGCTCCTCAATAGATGACTTTGTTGGAGGGTTCTTGCGATTATCAAGATCCAATGACAACTTTCTCGGCTCATAAGAGTACGATCCCATACCATGCAAAGCATTTACACACCCAATTCTTCCAGCATCATCATTAGTTTCCATGTTCAAGAGTACCGCTTCAAGTGGATCTTCAGCATTGATCATGGCGCTTGTGTCATCCACAATCACTACCGTGACAATGTCAACAAACGAACAAACTTTGGTACTATTAGGTTGCCTCATCGACTTGCATACATGGAAAACTACTTTTTCTTTACCAACCCAGAAAGTTAACTCCCCCACTTCAACATCCACCAAAGATTTACCAGTTTCTAAGAAAGCCCTTCCAAGAATGATAGGAACCTCAAAATCCACTTCACAATCAAGGATTACAAAATCGAACTTGTCAACTCGATCAAGCACGTCGTCAATGATACCCAACGGCCTCTTCATGGATCTATCCGCCATTTGCAACCGCATTGATGTCAGGCGAGGTTGCTCGATCCCCAAGGTTTTAAACAATGAATATGGCATGAGATTGATGCTTTCCCCCAAGTCACATAGGGCTTTCGCAAAATCGGCGCTTCTAATAGTGCATGGTATGGTGAATGCTCCCAGATCTTCAAGCTTTGGGGCCATGGAGTGCACTATCGCACTCACTTGATGTGTCATTTTGATCATTTCATATTCCATCGACCTCTTTTTAGTGACCAACTCCTTCATGAATTTGGCATACCCGGGCATATGTTCTAATGCTTCCACCAAGACCACATTTATGGTTAAGCTCTTCATCATGTCAAAGAATTTTTTAAACTGATTTTCACTTCTTTGTTACGTCAAACGTCGAGGGTACGGTGGAGGAGGCCTAGGCAATGGTGCCTTGGCCTTTTGTACTTCCAGATCGGGCATATCTATAACATGTTCCCTAGACGGGTTCACATTCTCTTGAGTCTCTTCCCCCGGTTCTTGAATGTCAATTCTCACCTCATCTCTTGCACTTGTCTCTACAACATTATCAACTAGGCATATCAAAATTGGGAAACTCATCTTCCTCCACTATGGCTTGATTCTTTCTTGAGGCATTCACTTTACCGCCTCGTCTACTCCGTGTGGTTATCGCCATTACATGGTTGTTTTGCCTACCCTTAGGATTCACCACCTGTCACTAGGTAATGCACCCTTTTGGCGAGTGTTTAGGGATTGTGAAATTTGTCCAAGCTGTACTTCCAAATTGCGGATTGAAGTATTGTGAGAAGCTAATTGCGCATCCGAATCTTGATTCCTTTTTATCATTTGTTCAAACATTAATTCGATCCTTCCAAAGTCATTCCCCGATGAGCTTTGCCCTTGTTGTTGATAAGGTGGCGGATTCTTGGGTTGTTGAAACATCGGGGGCCTTTGAAATCCTTGCCCCCGGTTACCTTGGCCTCCATTGTTATTATCCCAACTGTTGTTCCAGTTGTTGTTATATCCACTCCAATTGCCACTATTATTGCCTTGATTTCCATAATTTCTTTGATTACCTCCATTCCAATTTCCGCCGCCTTGGGATTGATTATTATTGTTCCAATTTTTTCCACCTTGTTGATTATTCCAATTCCCTTGAGACCGCCATTGTTGGTTGCTTTGATTCCCTCTATTACCTTGGAAATTGTTCACATATTGGCAATTTTCTTCTTGTTCATCATAACACTCATTTGAATACCCACTACCATCATCATAATTGTCACAAGCTCCTTGTTGTTGTGGCCCCCTTTGCCTTCTCTTCATCATGCTTACCCCTTCCATTGAATTGACTTGCCTTGGATTTTGCACTTGTTACAATTGTGCTCTTGCTAATTGATTCATGGTGGTAGTAAGCTCGGCTATGGCTTGGCCATGGTCATGTAACTCTTTGTGCATGTGTATCACATTTGGATCTCGAGGAACATTTGCCTGACTTTGCCATGCCGATGAAGTATCGGCCATCACATCGAGCATGTCACATGCTTCATCATACGGGAGCTTCATAATATTTCCTCCTGCCAGTTGGTTAACAATGCATTGATTTGTTGTGTTGATACCTCTATAGAACGTCTGTTGGATCATAACATCATTCATGTCATTGTTCGGACACTCTTTTACCATGGTTCTAAACCTCTCCCATATTTCATGCAATGGCTCCGTCGGTTCTTGTTTGAAGGTTAAAATCTCATCGTGGAGCACTGCCATATGACTCGGAGAGAAGAACTTGGCAATGAACATGTCCGCCAATTCATTCCATGTAGTAATTGAATGATTCGGCAACCTCTTCAACCAATCAAGAGCTACCCCAAAGAGAGGACGGGAAAATCTTCAACCTTAAAGCATCTTCGGAGACATTGGTTTGCTTACTTGCCCAACAAGTATCCATGAATCCCTTCAAGTGCTTATATGCATTTTGATCGGAGGCACCCGTGAAATACCCACGTCATTCAAGAAGAGTCAACATCACATTTGTAATTTGGAAGTTCCCCGCCCGGATTCGGGGAGGAACTATTGCACTTGCATAACCTTGGTTGGGAAGAACCCTTGGAGCAACTCTTGGTGGAGGCGGAGGAGGGTCTGGGATTGCATCATTAGGATTAACATTTGCATTTCTACCTCTCCTTGCTTGTGGAACTTGGAGTTCATCTTGTTCTACATCTTCAACCTCCTCCCCCACGCCCACATTGTCAAGAGGAATATTCCTGTTTAAAGCCATTTGTACATGTTGGATTGACACTATTAAAGTTAGTATAAAGAAGGAAAAAGAAGCCAAACACTAAACTAGCTACACAAATAGTTGAACAACGTAAGCTCCCGGCAACGACGCCAAAAAGTGATCGTTGCAAATTCAACCCTTAGGAAGAGTAGGCTCTAATAACTTCTACCCGATAGTGATTTTCTGGGGTCAATTCCACAGAGAGCTTGATATTGGAGTCAAATATTTGTGGAGACTAATTAAGTGATATAGCTCCTAATTGGGCTTCTAACATTTTTGGTTTCTTCAATTATCAACTAATGTTTTTTAACTACCATTATAACTAGATTTGCTAAATGATAACACTAAGTTGTATGCAAATAGGAAAAAGCACTAGGGTCGTAACACTTTCCTAGGTGGCTAATTAATAGGTAATGAATCTCAATATAAGGATGATAACATGGGATACATAGCTAACTGTGCACTTAACTCTCACTCTAACACCTCTCGGTAGAGAGAGTAATTTTGCCCAATTGGCTCTCTCGAGACCAATTGAGTAGGCTAATTCGCCCTAGCAACTAATGGTTCAGGTAGGGTGATTACTCCCTCGAGGTTTAACCCGTTACTTGGGACTACCATTCTCATGGGTCCGTCCCAAATTCCTATTGGATTGATTGAGAGGATTTAGACTCTCTTTCTCAAGCAAAATCCCAATCCACTAAGCTAGACTTAGTATTTGCAACCACCAAATCTTAGTTAAAACATACAAACAACCCAAATACTACACACCCAACATCATCCAAACATTAATCAACAACACCCATTAATTACCCACACTAGGGTTGAGCCACAACCCTAGCTAATGGGTTTAGCTACTCATGGAATCAATAGAAAAAGAAGAAATAATGGCAGAGAATGACATAATATTGAATTAGAAATCAACTACAATTAATTCCACGTTCAAAACCAGTCAAAATAGCCTAAAATAGGCACAAATACGTTGCCTCGTTCTCAACTGCTTGTACACTATGTCAGAACTTAACCTAAAAATGTAAAATATTCTATTTATACTACCCAGGAAAATATGGACAAAAATACCCCTGAGGGTCTGTCGCGGACCGCATGAAAATGACATGCGGCCGCGTGGGTTAAGTCACGCGGACCGCACACAAATGTTGTGCGGCCGCACTGTTGAACAATGCGGGCCGCGTGAAAATGCTATGCGGCCGCACTTTAGTCTTCTCTTGCATGTTGGGTCTCTGATCATGTATCCACGCGGACCGCACTGATTTGATGTGCGGCCACGTGGGAAGTTTTCCTTAGTTTATTTTTCTTGCTCTCAGCATTGCGGACCGCGTAGAATTGGATGCGGTCCGCGTGAGATGTTCCTCCAATTTTCAGTTTTCTGATTCTCACCTATGCGTCCGCATGCCAAATCAGTGCGAACCGCACAGAGTTCTTGACTTGGTAGTTTTCCTAGTATTCTTGTGCAGCCGCATGACAATTGTGTGCGGTCCACAATGCTCTCCTAGCTCCCATTTCAGTTTCTCTCTTTATGCTTGGCAGATTTCACTCCTTTGTGAGCCGATTTGTGATTTTTGACATCTAACTGCTCAAACCTGCAATCAAGCACAATTTGTAAGCAATTGAGGACTAATTCATGTTAATTTATTCACAAAGATTCGGCAAAGATGGGTATAAATCATGTAAAAATCACAGTTATTAGCTAACCGAACTACTGGAATTCACATCCAAGCCCCATAACCACATAGTCAACTTCTGATTAACTTTTCGAAAACAAGCTTTCTTCTAAGAGGCTAAGTGTCTTATTTCCAACTAAAACCAACTCAATTCTACCCGATCAATTCCAATACCGATATTGAAACATAAAGTAACATAATATGGGAGAAACGTGGCGGTAACTCATGTGACGACGGGCCGGGTCGTCACATTAAGAGCACCATAGACTTTATCTTTCTAGGACTTATTCTAATAGGAGCATTTTCAGTGAGCATATAATTACTTTCTTTGGGTCAGTAAATGCGTCTGGAATGCTTTGCAATACATTGCAAATGAATTATTTTTTTATTAATCTCAAATTCATATTATCTTATTCGAGGATCTATATGTAAAAATGAGAATTCATTCCACGTAATTTTTTCTCAATTGTTTATCATGTCTTCCCTTCATGTTAGAAAAACTAACTTGTTTTCTCAACTTTGGAAATCCATCTTTGTGTGTTATGGTGTTAATCAAAATATACACCGCACATCAATAATAATAAGATATAATTATTTGAACCATTTGTGAGGGGAGAATGTAATATACTTTCGTGTATAACGTATATCAAATTGATATATATATATATATATATATATATATATATATATGTATGTATGTATGTATATTTGTATGTATGTATGTATATACATACATACATACATAACTTTGTTTACATAAGCAATAATTTAGCTATTAAGTGGAGGCACTCAATAAATCTTCTTGCTAAATCACTTGTGATGTAAACCAACTTATCAAGATGAACTTCTTGAATAGAAAATATGGAAATTATGCTCTAAATTAAATTATTGAGCAAGTTACCTCGCAAACACCAGGTTGCGGGTTAATAATAATATCACATGTAACTGATAGGTTACAAGTACTTTGGGCATATGTACTTTTTCTTATGTTTTGATTATATAACAAACTTATCATCTAGAACTAGATAAGGAATATGTTATACATTTACAAGACCTTAGGATCACAAAGTTCCAGGTTGGGATCCAACGTGGGATATAACTCAACTCTTCAGAGTGGAAAGAACAACTGAGTGAATAGGTCCCTACCAGTTCCCGAGGAGATTGTATGAAGTCAACTCTCCAGCTGGAAAGTCATGCCTACACACGCTACTGTAAGAAACAGTACATCAATAAACTTTTATGTGGTAGGATTTTTACCTACCTTGCTTAGATCATTGTAAGTGATGACACACATGTATAAATACAATCAAAGAAGAGAAAACAACTTACTACATGAGAGAACAAGATAAGGAATCTGATACTATTAAGTTCCCTTGCATTCAGAATAATCAGATGACTGGTTCAATTCCCAATGAAATAAGATAAGGAAACAATAGAGGGACCAAATAGGGATCAGTTTCCTTCACCGTTGTACAATCAACTCTACAGCTGTAAAAGTTGTGCACTGTACCGTCTGGCAGGCTACTGTTTTGTGCCGTCTAGCAGCAGTACATCAACACAGCTGTAGCTTGCTAAAGCCAAACTAAATGGCACTTTATTGCATCATTGTTAATGAATCACACACATATTATCAACACGAGACAAGAAATTTCATATCTCTAACACTTGCAAAATCAAACGAAAATATTCTCTCAAGTGCTAGCCACAACCCCTCTAAATAATAAAGTTGTTGCAACCTCAAAAACCAGATCCAAAGATTGAATATATCTTAAGTCCTTAGATTTGTTGTGTCTTTGTTATTTTTTCTTCATTTGTAACTCCTACTTAGCTTAGTTAGAAACATTTTGTAGGAAACCCATTGTAAATCATAAACTCTTGTGTTTGTATCTTGGCTAGTGTTAGTCTTAGAAAGTGGCTTGTAATAATGTTGTTACAAGTTAGTAAGTGATTAAGTCTTTGTAATAGAGTTATTACAAAGTGTTTTGTAATAGTGTAGTTACAAGCTAGTAAGGGATTAAGAGGTTATAATATGTTGTAATCTAAATATTGCTCAGTAGTAAATTTGGAATCCTACAAGGGTAGGTCATGGTTTTTAATCTCGTTGAGTTCGAAGTTTTCTACGTAAAATTCCTATGTGTTCATTATTTACTATTTGATTTACTATGGGAACAAATAGAGAACCTAATCCCCTATACTGATAATATGTTGCTTACAGTGGAGCTGATAGAAGATTCGGTTCTCTACACAATTTGGTGGACGCTTAGTATCTATCAATTGGTATCAGAGCGGGTGTTCTTTTTAAAAGGTTAACACCTAGAAAGGATCTACATGGCTGCCCCACCAAATTGCAAGGAAGGACTAAGGGTGTTCAAAAAAATTCGAAAAATCGAAAACAAAACCAAACCGACCAAAAACTGATACTTTTTGGTTTGGTTTGGTTTGGTTTTGGTTTTGAAATTTAAAAACTAATCAAATTTGATTTGGTTTTGATTTTAATCGGAAAAAACCGAGCCAAACTGACTATAGGAGTAGCTATTTCAAATTTATTATTACACTATATATATATATATATATATATATATATATATATATATATATATATATATATATATATATATATGCGTGTGTGTGTGTGTGTGTGTTTGTGTGTGTGTGTGTGTGTTTGTGTGTGTGTGCATGTGTGTGTGTGTATTGCTAGACAATGTTTCAAAAAATTTATGGTAAATATTAATAGTTTTCAATTTTAATATATTTCTTTACCTTTATATTCTAGTTTTATTGATATTTTTCTTTTGTTTAGTGTAAGAATCCATTTCGTATTAAACATAACATATTTTTAATTGAGTCCTTAAATTATTCATTGTTATTTGATTCAATATTTTGGTAAATAATAGATTTCTCAAAGGGTAATTGATTTGATAGTGTTACATTGAAAATGTTATCGACGGAATATGTGTTTGATAGTGTATGTCTTATATTTAAGAAAAACCCGACAAATAACCAAAAAAGCTGATAGAAACCGAATCGAGAAAAATCGATTTGTTTGGTTTGGTTTGGTCTAATATTTGGAAAATCGACTTACTTGGTTTGGATTTTTTTAAAGGAAAAAATTACCCAAAACGAACCATGAACACCCCTAGGAAGGAAAATCAACGTACATACCACCAAGATTCAACGGTCAATACTATGGTTGGTGGAAAACAAGAATGTATGACTTCATAATGATTGAGGACTCTGAGCTTTGGGATGTGATTTGTGATGGTCCATTTGTCCCTATGAAAGCTGTTGATATGGAACAAGGACTATTCCAAAAACAAGAAAAGAATACAATGGTGCTGACTGAAAAGCTATTGAGAAGAACGTGAAGGCGAAGAAGATTCTTATGTGTGGTATTTGAACAAACGAGTATAATCGTATCTCGACATATGAATCTGCCAAGGAAATCTGGAAAGCTCTTCAAACGACTCACAAGGGAACTACTCAAGTAAAATTTCCCAAATAGATATGCTTACAACTGAGTATGAACTCTTTAAAATGGAAGATCATGAGTTCACTCAAGATATGCATACTTGTTTCACCTCCATAATTAATGAGATTCATTCACTTGGTGAAATTATTCCAACCAACAAGCTGGTCCGAAAGATGCTCAATGTTCTACCAGGTTCCTAGGAGAGCAAGGTTAATGTTATCACCGAATCCAAAGACCTATAGAAGTTGACCATTGATGAACTTATTGGAAGTCTCAAAATATATGAGATGACGAGAAAGAAGAGAGACCAATTGGGAGAGAAACCTGGTTCTCAAAGCTGCCCTCACTGACTCAAGTAGTGATGAATCTGAAATGATGTATCTCACTCAAAGATTTCAAAATACGGTTCGTAAAAATTGTAGGATCCCACAGAAAGAAAGTTCCGGCAGGAATTTCAAAGAAAATGATTGTTGTCATAAATGTGGAAAACCTGGACACTTTATTAATGACCGCCCTCTTCATAAGTAGGATCATTACAAGACCAACACTAATAAGAAAGCTAAAAGGAACCTAGCCCTTGACATGAAATTCAAAAGAATAGATGTTGTTGACAACATGGTGAAACATGCTTGGTTGACTGGGAGATTCCTCCCGTGAATCTGAAGGTTAGGGCGACCAAGGAGATGCATCTATGATGGTTTTTGAAAATGAATATGAGTTAATCTTTGCACTCACTGTTACATTTGATGATGACGAGGACAAGGAGAATGAGGTAAGGTTTCTTGATGTTCAAAGAAATTCAAAAACTTACTCTAAGAAAAAATTGAAGTCATTAGCAAATGTGTTGATTGATGCATGTCATAGACTCATTAATGAGAAAAATGATTTAGTAGAAGAAATTGGTGACATAGAACAAGAGAAGGATGATATGGTAGTTTCCATTGTATACTTGAAGGAACAAGTGGAAGAAGTAACTAGAGAACATAACTTATTGAAGAAAAAAAATGGATGGACAACAATAAGGGTAAAGAAGTGTGTAGTGAGGCTCAATTACTATAGGAAGAAATAGAGAACTTGATTCCCTATACTAACAGTCTGTTGCTTACAATGAGAACTGATAGAGAACCCGATTCTCTATACAGTTTGGTGGACGCTTAGTTTTTATTAGTAACCATTTAATAGATGCATCTTATGTGGTATACATGGTAGATGAATGTGCCCATATTCACCTTGATATTTCCAGCATTCATGGAATTTAATCCCAATTTTAGTTGGTATATTAATTAATAAGAACAAGCAACATAAGAGAATTCATAAGGAACTTTCTAGTTTTTTAATATTACCCATGTGAATTCTCTTTTATTTGTGTACATCATACTTAAATTAACATGGCTATTATTCCAATTGAATAAATTATCATTATTGATAAACTTCAGATTTGCACCATGACGTGTGCAATTATCAATAAACTCTAAGTTTATTATTGTGAGGTTTTATATCAATAAATATCCACTTTATTGTGGTATTCTTTTATTTATGTAGTATAAAATGGAGAATATAGCAGGTAATTTTTTACATACATATTACCCCGCTGCAAGTTATAGTAATAGAAGATATTAAATCTTTCCTTTATTTATAGTCTCAATATAACCAACCGCTTCGAATAACTTAAAAACTTAATTAAGTCTCCATGAGACTTACTACAATATAATGCCTTATTGATTATCAATTGTTTTCTCCAAAATAATGATAATAAACTTTTCCAGAGCTCTCAACTAATTTTGTACTACCACATATTCATTAGCATCCATATGGTCATATATCTCTTTCCAAAAGAAATTTATACCATTATGGTCAAGGTAAAAATTATATGCAAGATATGTTTTTTTTTTGTATTATTACTGTCATGTAATAATCATATTACAATAGGTATGTGACCAATGACCACTCATGCCATAATAATGACATTACTTTCTTATATCATCTCAAACTGCCTCCTAGAGGCGAGTGTGTATATTCACTACCACCAGCACATTCATATTCTTCCAAGAATGAATATATTCATAAATCAGATATTGTCACATTCACATCGTGAATGGAACATAATTATCTACACGTGCTTCATAAAATCCTATGTCAAATTGATGACAAATATTACTTTCACAAAGTGAAGAATTATTGTGAGAATCTTAAACCTATAGGCAAGATAAGATTCTTGCATTATTATTGTCCTTTAATAATCACATTGCCAATATATTTTGGCGTGCAATAGATAGATGGCCAATGATCATTCATGCGATAATAATGACATTATTTTCTTATATCATCTCAAACCTCCCTTTAAAGGTGAGTGTGATATATTCACTACCACCATTACATTTATATTCTTCCAAGAATGAATATATATTCATAAATTAGATGTTGTCACATTCACATTTTGAATTGTCACGACCCAATTTCCATACCCGATCGTAGGCCAGCCAACTAACCCCAATTCGTTCCTTAACACTTACTAAATATAAATATGTGAAAAATGAAACTTAAAGAATATCAATTACAACATTACAACCTAACTCAGCCCGACCAGGGTGTCACAAGTCACGAGCATCTAGGAGAATCTTTTATTACAATTTTATAGTCTATAATATGTAAAGTAAAAATCTAGAATCAAGAAGAAGCACCTCGGTGCTGCGAACTCCAACGGTCACATTGCTTAGCTAGGATAGCAATTACCTTCGATCCGTTATTAACACGCTATCAGGCGAACAATACCTGCAACTGCACGCGAGTTGCAGGGAGTAAAATAAGTACTTCCATCTCAGTGGTAATAAGAATAAATAATGCTAAGAAGAAAGAAATCACGTAAGAGTACCACATTATGCTATAAAGCACATAACCACCCTTTTTAGAAACAGTAATTTCATGAAAATCCTTATAAAATATCGGGCTCAGTTCAAACCTCTTTTGAAAATATCTCTTTCTTTCCTTATTAGAAATTAATCATATGAATACGATATCAAGTAGTGCAATCCGCACACAAATTAGCCTCTCGGGTACAATACTCTTTTAGCAATTTACACCAGGGTATCTAGTCAACAAGGCAAGTAATACATGTATGCTAATAATATATATAAGTGCTAAATGTCATGCCACGTAGTACAAATAAAGACCAATGCATGAATGCAATGTAGTGGGTACACTCTGGTATCCACTGCGGCGTGCAGTCCAATCTATTTAACGTCGACGACGCTCACTGAGGGTGTGTACAGACTCCGAAAGGGGTTCCTACAGCCCAAGCGCAATATCTTGGTCATTCATTGTTACCTGACCGATCAACCATCGTTACCTGACCAATTTACATCATACAGTGTCATTGTTACCATTGTTCTAAGTATATATATTACAGTGTCATTGTTACCACACTTTCAAATAAATCTATTATAGTGTCATCATTACCACTGTTTCAAATATAACATACAGTGCCATTGTTACCACTGTTTCAAGTCACTTTATAATCAGTCCAGAAAATAATATAGTAAGCCCCTAGGGCAATTACAAAATAGAAGTTTCCAGCCCGAAATACATTTAAAACGTCATTTAAATTTTCAACACTTAGAATTATGACTAAGTTTGCAAACAGCATTTAAAACCTTGGACTGAAGTTAGATGATATGCAACTCATGCTAAGCAGTAATATCAATCCTCGAAGGATTCACATAGTTGGCACGAAGCCCAAACATGACAATCAGCCCAAATCATGATAGCATCGGATAGTTTTCAGTCAATCATGCAATAAAATCAACAACCGGGACGGACCAAGTCACAATCCCCAATGGTGCTTTACCCCACGCTCATACATGGCATGCAAGTCACCACAATACAACATTATAATGTGCAAGTCTGGGGTTTTAAACCCTTAGGATATCATTTACAAGTATTACCCACCTCAAACCGGTGAAATTACTAGCCCGCGACGTCTTTGCCCCTCAAACCGGCATCCACGCGCGTCAAGTCTATCCAAAATCAGGTCAAATATATCATAATATTCTAATGGGACAACACCCAATCGAAAACAATCGAAACATAACAAAAATCTCGAAACTAGCAAAACCCGAGCCCCGGGTTCGCTTCTCAAAAAATTATAAAATTATCATCAACGAATTTGCTTATCTCGCCACAAGTCTAACCATATAAAATTTATCCAAATTCCGACACCATTTGGTCCTTCAAATCTTTATTTTATATTTTTGAAAGATTCCAAAATTTCATCTCAAATCACTATTAAATGATGAATTCAATTATAGATTCATCTACTCTAACCAAATCTCAGTAAGAATCACTTACCCCGATGAATTTCTTGAAAAACATACAAAAAATACCAAAATCCGAGCTCTCTAGATCCAAAATTTAAATAAAATCCAAAATATCGTATTTATGGAGTAACCCTCGGATTCCGACAGTGCTGACCACACAAAAATATCCGCGGTCCGCGCCTAGGGAGTGTTGACCGCACAAAAATGGTCACGGCCACGCAACAATTCGACTGCAGTGACAGGCTTCACTATTGTGACAATAACTTTCTCTACACATGTCCAAATGCCTATTATAATATGTTTCTGAAATCCAGATTCAAAGCTCTACAACTTTTGTTTCTGAATCACTTCAATATTCTGTGTAGATAAAAGGATAAGAGCTTCCGAAATAGAACCAGCAGCCTGCAGATCTTCCCGTGCGCGGCCGCATGCCCAGCGAGAAAAGGAGTGCGGTCTGCGCCTCCACTGCTGCCACCTCCTTTTTTCTAAGTTCCGGGGTGTCCATACTCGCTCAAAACTCATCCGAAACACTCAAGGCCCCCGGGACATCAACCAAAAGCACAGATACATTCTAATACTTCATTCAAACTTGCTTCAGCCATAAAAATACTATTGTTAACATCAAAATCGTCAAGTTTTCATTAATCAAGGCCTAAGTTAAACTAAAACTTTCCAAATTCTCATTTAATCAAAAACCCGACCTAAACGCCTCCGAATCAACTGAAATTTTGGTCTAAAATCACCTAACAAAACTATTGAAACTCTCAGAATTCCCTTCCGACTCCTGGATCAAAATTTCACCTATCAACTAGAAATCGCCAAAATACTAACTTCGCCAAAATAGGCTAACTTCTTCACCGGACGTGCAAAATTACTTCCGGTTGCGCTCCTAAGCCTTAAATCATCACCCGAAGCTAACCGAATCGTCAGAATTCAATTCTGAGCCCTCTAACTCACAAGTCAACTTCTGGTTGACTTTTCCAACTTAAGCCTTCTTAAAAGAGATCTAGTGACTCATTTCTTATCAAAATCAATCTGAATAAACTCTAACATACCACATGCCGATAACAAAACTTGAGGAAGCACTAAACGGGAAAAACAAAGCAGTAATACATGAGACGACGGGTCGACTAGTCACATCCTCCCCAACTTAAACAAACGCTCGTCCTCGAGCATATCCAGAGTTGTTCTAGAAGCCAATCATTAGCTGAATGGTCTTACCAATCATATACCCGGGGTGATCCTTCATCACCCTATCTCGCATAGGTCCGATAACATGATATAGGTGCAATCTCACAGTCCATCTAAACCATAAACCGTAGAACCACATTGCATTTTCCGAAATCATACACAAGATTAGAAATTCACATTTATAGTTAGAATAAACCCGAACCACCTGTAATAATTCATACCTGCAACCTCAGGAGAAATCACATGATATACCACATAATCCAACACTTAAAACGATAGTCTCTATTCATAGCAGTTACCCACAATACCCAATTACCAATAAGAACCTCTTATTAGCCAAAACATCATTCCAACACTTTCATATAGTGCCAACGCTAATTACTACACGTGATAAACCGCAACCATTCCTCAGATTACCCATGAAGCTACCCCCCTTTTGGACTGATACCACAACATATTTCCGACCAACTTCGACATAAACCTTCTAACTAGCCGAAATCACATCTGATTGTATCCATTAATAACTCCAACGATCCCTTCGACTCCAACAGACCACTCTGGTGATATGACACCTCAACACCGGCCTGAGCCACAACTTGCATAACCCAGGCATCAATAAAAACGAACTGAACACATCCAAGTCATGACAACTGACTCCATCGAAAGAGTTGTTCTTCAAGCTCATCGGTGCCATTACAACACAAAACTGAGACCCCGTCTCACATCATAAAAATAGAATATCCGAATCCTTATCGAAAGGTCATAACTTCACGTGGACTTGCCATAAAGCGCGATCCTATCCAAATACTGTTACACATGAAGCACCTCAAGTCACCATGCTTTTAACACCACCACGTACAGATTTATGTCTAAAACCAAGCCATCCATCACACTCACGTTGAAGAAAGTAATATACACCATTCAATCCTGAAAGGACACAATCGATGCGCTATTCACTCAGCAACAGCCAATACAGACTTTCCTCAGAAACCAGAAAGTAAGGCATACAAAGTAACATATAGTAAAATATTCTCCACATCATACTGTTGCGGCGTGCAACCCGATCTAGATAACATACTCGTGGCAGCGTGCCACCTGATCCACACATATATCTCACAAAAGGAGATGCACATCGAGCCAAATTTTCTCATTATAATAAACACATATAGTCTCATGCCCGACCACAAGAAACACATCCAAAAAAAGTCCCTCAATACGGGGAACTGGATCAATGGTAGAAACCTCTACAGTGACACTCGCCATGAAAGTCCAATTAATAAGCAATACTTGCCAGCCGTCCGCTGGTCTTTGGAATACAAACTACCCTGCTAGAACATAATCCGATGCACCTTGCCACGCAACCTGTGGCATTTACTGACATAGCCCAAAACATATTAGTCTAGATAACCTGACATTGGGATAACCAGTCTGCCATCTAATATCATAACCCAAATTTAACATACCAAGCAAAGAAAAATCTACTCGGACCTCCAATTTCCAATAACTGCTAAATGGTGTCGATACACACGTTATACAACCACTGCATAGTCGGATCACAAGAACTCCTAGTCTCCAACACATATAACCCATGAATTCACTATGCCTGATCCCACACTACGCCATACGAATACATAACACACATCAAGTATCCATTCATACCACGACAGATATTCAAAAATTTCCCCGCGCCATCAACAACTTAATTATCAATAGTCGATCCAACAAGAGAATACCGCAATACCACCAAAGTGTTATCAATTTACGTTACCTTGCCCCTTTCTTTTGAACATATACCCCCATTAAATCACTAAAATTGTAGTACCATCTTCTTAAATCATCAAAAGGTCAGTTCTTAGATCACATGTAGCTGCCCGTGCTGTTCAAGAATTTAATGACTTCCCATTATGAACTGAACCAAAACCTTGAACACGTAAATCTCAATTCTCCATGTCATAACACATAGAACATACCACACTAGGATAACATGAGGACTTCTATCTCTCTTCTGTGCCGCAGACATCGATGCACTCAACTAGTCAAGAACTTTCATGATCCCGTATAGAAGAAAAAATCATTACACACTCCATGCGTCGCATACCTATATGAAATATACTTATCTTCAAACCACGATAAAACATATCAAGAACTCTTTCTCCCAATTCCATTGCACAAACTAAGCTGCCAACACTCAAGAGCTTTGTTGCACAATGCCTGTAAGACTCATTACCTCCACATACAAAGAATTAATCATATCCTTATCATACCGATTCGGTTTAATATCAAGCTATTCCATTTATCCAATTTCCTTCTTGATTCATCATTAATTTTGATATCCTCCCTTGTTGTAGCACCATAATACCTTAACTCGGGTTTACCACACGAGACTCGCACATAACACCACACTGTCTAAGACCCATAGGCCATCGAATATCCTCTCAAACGTTTCCCAGAAATACCACATTCCAGAATGCTTCACTATGAAGAACTTCATGCGAATCTGAATTCGTTACCATTTCCTTCCAAATGCAGATACATAGAATCCCATGATTAACACAAAGTGCCACAAGTCTTGATCTTTTCTAATGAAAACACAATCTCTAGCCACATACATAACTTAAGACACCTGATTGACACATGTAAAATCTTGAACACAGTAAAACCATTCTCGAGAGTCATTCACTCTTATTCAGCTGTAATTTACCTGCCCTGAATGAATGGAACCACTCGTGCCTTATTAGTATTCTGACACCGCAGAACATGATTTCATAAAAATACAAACAACCATCTTTCTTCTCTATACACTGAGCATTCTTTATCAACAACAGCTCAAAACATTCTAGTATTTCCTCACATTCACGAAAGCACCGTATAACCTTTGTAAAAAATTTCCTTTACACATGTCATCCTCGGCTCAATTTCTGTAATCAGAACGGATCCACCATCATCCCTCAAAACGGAACCAACATAGCACATAATCGTGCAATTAGCTGACCTACAGCAACCTCCCCAACTTAGCTCAAAGCCATATATGAAAGCACTCTTAACAACTCATAGCAATTTTACTCTAATGATGCCACAATGCCACTGTGAGATCAAACTCAAATCATTTACAAGTTTGTGAATACACAAATCATCTAGCACTGACAGTCTATGCAAACCTCGCATTCATTTCCACATCAGCTGAGTCCACTTTCTTAAGCGTCCCAAATTCTCAAATTTCAACACATACCTTTCAATTACACATGAGATCTTCTAACATACGCATAAGGATATTTGGTATTTCAGCACACCTTCTACCGACATACACATAACACAGTAATCTAGTCTTTCTGAGTCTGAACTCATACCACCACATGTATTGCACTTCATTTTCTAACTAGGGAATACGAAAATATTCTTCACGCGCCCATAACTCGGGGCTACACAACAAATCACAATAGGAAAAGGACACTTAACGGTTCATCTGTTATCTAGCAGA
Source organism: Nicotiana noctiflora (assembly GCA_032618575.1). Classification (NCBI taxonomy): domain Eukaryota; kingdom Viridiplantae; phylum Streptophyta; class Magnoliopsida; order Solanales; family Solanaceae; genus Nicotiana; species Nicotiana noctiflora. The sequence continues at coordinate 29,406 of JASVEL010003565.1, forward strand.
CTTCTTCATCACTACCAAAAATCACATAGATACACCTCACAGTACTTTTGTACTCATCACATGGATATTCGGCCGCCATTCTGGCTAATAAGGACAACATTGAACATATAAGTTCAAAATACTTGCTCGCATAATCAGCACCTCGGTGCTCAAGCCATAGGCAAAGATCTGGCCTCAAGTCCTCCAGACTGGCCCAACATACTCAGAATGACTACCTCTCGCCCCTTGATCGGGGAAATCACAAGCCATCGAGGCACATACTACTGAGCGCTCATGTGCGTGTACCGATGTGTGGAAGGAATTTCAAGAGTTATATCTCAAGCTGAATGAAGTACGCACGATAAGTATTCCAAGAAAGTGAGGTTTTCCTAAAGGTTCTACAACCTCTCGAGGATAAATACAGACATCTCTGTACCGATCCGCGAGATTTTACTAACCTGCTTATGACTTGTAAGACCTAGTAACCTAGGCTCTGATATCAACTTGTTACAACCCAATTTCCATACCCGGTCATGATGGCATCTCTCGTGAATACAAGGCCAGCCAACTAACCCAAATTTGTTCCTTAACACTTACTAAACATAAATATGTGAAAAATGAAACTTAAAGAATATCAATTACAACATTACAACCTAACTCAGCCTGATCGGGGTGTCACAAGTTACGGGTATCTAGGAGAATCTTTTATTACAATTTCATAGTCTATAATGTATAGAGTAAAAATCTGGAATCAAGAAGAAGGAACTCGGTGTCACGAACACCGACAGTTACCTTGCTTAGCTAAGATAGCAATTACCTTCAATCCTTTATTAACCCATTATCGAAAACAATACCTGCAACTGCACGCGAGGTGTAGGGAGTAAAATGAGTACTTCCAACTTAGTGGTAATAAGAGTAAATAATGCCGAGAGGAAAAAAATCATTTAAGAGCACTACATCATGCTATAAAGCGTAGAACCACCCTTTTTAGAAATAGTAATTCCATGAAAATTATTATAAAATATCGGGCTCAGTTCAAAACCTCTTTTGAAAACATCTGTTTCTTTCTTATTAACAGTTAAGCATATGAATACGATATCAAGTAGTGTAATCCGTACACAAATTAGCCCCTCAGGCACATCACTCATTTAACAATTTACACTATGGTATCTGGTCAACAAGGCAAGTAATACATGTATGCCAATAATATATATATGAGTGCTAAATGTCATGCCAAGAAGTACAAATAAAGACCAATGCATGAATGCAATGCGACGCATATGACGGTACACTTCGGTACCCACTGCGGCGTGCAATCCGATCCATTTAATATCGACGACGCTCACTGGGGGTGTGTGACCCCGAAGGGGCTCCTACAGCTCAAGCGCAATATCATGGTCAATCATTGTTTCCTGACCGGTCAACCATTGTTACCTGACCAATTTATATTATACAATATCATTGTTACTACTATTTCAAGTATATATATTACAGTGTCATTGTTACTACTGTTTCAAATATATCTATTACGGTGTCATTGTTACAATCATTTTAAATATAACATACAGTGCCATTGTTACCACTGTTTCAAGTCACTTTATAATCATTCTAGAAAATAAGATAGTAAGCCCCTTGGGCATTTACAAAATAGAAGTTTACAACCCAAAATATATTTAAAATATCATTTAAGTTTTCAACACTTAGAATTATGACTAAGTTTACAAAACATCATTTAAAACCTTGGACTGAAGTTAGATGATATGCAACTCATGCTAAGTAGTAATATCAATCCTCGAAGTATTCACATAGTTGTCACGGATCCCAAACATGGTAATCAGCCCAAATTATGATAGCATCATATAGTTTTTAGTCAATCATGCAGTAAAAATAACAACCAGGACGGACCAAGTCACAATCCCCAACGGTGCCCTACCCCACGCTCATACCTGGCATGTAAGTCACCACAATACAACACTATGATGTGCAAGTCTGATGTTTCAAACCCTCAGGACATTATTTACAAGTATTACCCACTTCAAACTGGCAAAATCGCTAGCCCGCGATGCCTTTGCCCCTCAAACTGGCCTCCACGCGCATCAAGTCTATCCAAAATGAGGTCAAATATATCATAATATGCTAATGGGACAATACCCAATCGAAAATAATCGAAATATAACAATAATCTTGAAACTAGAAAAACCCGAGCTCCGAGCCCACTTCTCAAAAAATTATAAAATTATCATCAACGGATTCCTTATCTTGCCACAAGTCTAACCATATGAAATTTATCCAGGTTCCGACACTATTTGGTCCTTCAAATCTTTATTTTACATTTTTGAAAGATTCCAAAATTTTCCTCCCAAATTTCATCTCAAATTACTAATTAAATGATGAATTTAATGATAGATTCATGTACTCTAACCAAATCTGAGTTAGAATCACTTACCCCAATGAATTTCTTGAAAAACATATGAAAAATCACCAAAATCCGAGCTCTCTAGGTCCAAAAATCAAATAAAACCCAAAATCTCGTATTTATAGAGTAAACCTCGGATTCCGACAGTGATGACCGCACAAAAATGACCGCGGTCCGCGCCCAGGGAGTGCTGACCGCACAAAAATGGTCGCGGCCGCGCAACAATTTGACTACAGTGACAGGCTTCACTATTTTGGCCATAACTTTCGCTACAGATGTCCAAATGCCTATTATAATATGTTTCTGAAAACTAGATTCAAAGCTATACAACTTTGTTGATAAAAAGATATGAGCTTCCGAAGTTGTACCAACAGAATGCACATCTTCCCGTGCGCGGCCACGCGTCCAGCGCGAAAAGGAGTGCGGTCCGCGCCTCCACTGCTGCCGCCTCTATTTTTCTAAGTTTCGGGGTGTCCGTACTTGCTCAAAACTCACCTGAAACACACTCGAGGCCCCCGGGACATCAACCAAAAGCACATATACGTTCTAATACTTCATTCAAACTTGCTCGGGCCATAAAAATACTATCGTTAATATCAAAATCTTCAAGTTTTCATCAATCAAGGTCTAAGTTAAACTAAAACTTTCCAAATTATCATTCAATAAAAAACCCAACCTAAACACCTTCGAATCAACTGAAATTTTGCACACAAGTCTAAAATTACCTAACGAAACTACTGAAACTCTCATAATTCCATCCCGACTCCCGAATCAAAATTTCACATATCAACCGGAAATCGCCAAAAACTAACTTCGCCAATATAGGCTAACTTCTTCATCAGACCTCCTAAATTACTTCTGATTGCGCTCCTTATCCTTAAATCATCACCCCAAGTTAATCGAATCGTCGAAATTCAATTCCGAGCCCTCTAACTCACAAGTCAACTTCTGATTGACTTTTCCAACTTAAGCCTTGACCTAGTGACTCATTTCTTATCAAAATCAATCCGAATCAACTCTAACACACCACATGCCGATAACAAAACTTGAGGAAGCACTAAACAGGGAAAATAGAGAAATAATATATGAGACGACGGGTCGGGTCATCACATGAATGGACCATAACCATCTATATGAGTTTCATAAAATCTCATGTCAAATTGATGTCAAATATTACTTTTACAAAGTGAAAGATTATTTTGGGAATCCTTATTGTTCTCATTACCACAATGATGCCGATTATAATTTTATCTATTGCCACGTTCACATCCATTGATACATTCATGCTAATAATTTTGTCTTCTTTCAGACGTATTACATACTGCTTTCATATTCTTTTAAGGGAATGAGAATGAAGCACATTCAATAGGATGTATTTTTAATTCATTGCCCACAATCATACATGAATTCGATAGGCATAAATTTTTACCATTGTGGTGGTTATAATTTCTTGCAAACTCAATTAGAGTTATAATCAATTTTTTTTCTTGTATTTAAAATCAAATTATATTTCAAGAATTTAAAAGAGAAAAATAAAGTAAAATAGTTACCTTAAATCCAAAATTTGATCATGAAGGAAGTTCATGGAACAATTGACAATCATTATGCTCAATCACGAATCTTCTACTCAATTGGTTAGAGTCTCGTGCTGATAACGTGTTATGAAATAATAAAAGAAGAAGAAGAACATTACAAGAGAAAAGAGAGAGAGAATTCTTATTGATTTGACAATAAAATATAACCATTTATTTATATAGGAAAAGTGACTTAGCCACAAAGTAACAAACCCTAAAATCTCTCTAAAATATAGTAGGTGTTTGGATCCTTCCGGTTCACAATAAGTGACCAAATTGTTTTTTTATTTTGGTTAAACTTAAGTGTCTAGTTATGTAATCAAGAAAGAATTCAATTTATTTTTACCAAACAATCCCTATGTACATATCCCTAAAAAGTTTTCTTAATCTTCACATTAAATATTTAATTAGGGGTAGTTTAGTCATAATAGGTATATTTGTGTAGAATTTAGTATTTTTTTAATGAGCGTGTTAAAAGTAAATTGGTCACTTATTGTGAACAGAAGAACATATTAATTTTTAAGCACTTTTTTAGTTTATGTGGTATTTGACAATGAGATAAAGTGCTAAAAAACACTTACTTTTAGACATAAAAAGCTACATTTATAAGCCAATCCAAATATAATCGCGAACATTCACCTAGAATATAATGTTTATAACAATTTTTGTTTTCCTTTGAAAAAGAGAATTGGAGGAAGAAATGGTCCAATTCCCAAGATTACAAATACCAATAACCACTAGTCTTGAACATAGACAAGAAACTCTACTTAACCCCACCTGGGCTTCGTATATTCTTGTTCTGACCATTTTCCCCCTTACAGCCCAATGTTGCCGACGACTTTCTGACCTTCTCAAAAACCTCTGTGTTCCTCTCACATTTCTGGTCCCAATCTCTTGGTACGTATATTTAACCTTATTTAATTTACAACTTTAATTCTTTTTCCATACAAAAACAAAAAATGCAAATTGATTTATGATTAAATCAATTTTCTGATTTCTAGGGTTTTGCATTTAGTGATTCAGATATTTATTGGAGAAGGCGATGGCAGCTCCACCAGCTAGGGCTCGAGCAGATTATGATTATCTTATCAAGCTCCTCCTCATCGGCGATAGCGGTTGGTTTTACTTTTTCTTTTTTTACTCTTTTTTTTCCTTTCTATTTAAAAAAAAATTATGTACCCATTTTGAAGCGAACGAGTTTAACAAAATAATGAAGTAACAAAATGTGGAGCTTAGGGATGGGGAAAAATTGGATATTTACTTGAAATTGGAGAGATTTAGTTAAGATGTTTGAGTGAGCTTTGGGTAATATGTGGTATATAGGCACCCAATGGTGTGACCTAGTGGTCAATGTAGTTGGGTTGGGAACCTAAGGTCTCAGGTTCAAATCCTAGCGGAGACAGAAACAATAGTTGATTTTTCCCATCTGTCCGAGCCTTGGTGGATAGAGTTATATGGTACATGTTGCTCGTGCGAGGTGGCAGGTATCCAGTGGTATTAATTGATGCGCGCATGCTGGCCAGACACCACATTTATAAAAAAAGTGGTATATAGTGAACAACACACATAAAAATTGTTTGTGTGGAATAAGGTTTTCTATGTATCCTATATTAGTAGAAACACTTTCTTTTCCCTTTTTCTATTCCCTTGTGCTTCACATTTTATATGATTGGATACAAAGTTTAAGATATTATTTGACATATCACTATGAATGAATGTGTTAATTTGATTTGTATAATTTTTTTAATAATGAAGGTGGACGAAATGTATTTAAGTAATGGTTGAAAGGTTAGTTTGATGAACAAAACATTATATATTCAAAATTTAAGTACTCTTTCGTCTTCTGATGGCATCTTAGATAACATGTTGTTACAATCTCTTAAAACATTTAAATATGGATTGGGATAGTGTTCTATGCATGTTAATACTTTCACTATACTTTCTGGATCACTTAGATCTTGATGAATGGATGTCAAACATCCATACTTGGTGCTATCCATAAGCTTGGCCAGCTTCTACCAGAATGCTTGATTTGTTAAATGATTTTGTTAGGCATTGAAAGATATGGGACTTTACATTCATAAAACTCCCTTTAACATTTGCTCCGGCTCTCATTAACCCCCCCCCCCCCCCAACCCACCACCACCACAATACCCCTTTCTCTTTTTCTTTTCATTTTCTCTTTTTTTTCCACTATAACCAACACCGAATGCATACCACAAGTCCACAACCACACCCCCTTCATGCCTCTTCTTTAACTGTATCTTCAATTATGAATTAAATCTTGAATATTTAGAAAGTAGCTGAAGCTTAAAAGTTCCCTCTTATGATTATTGTAGAATTAGTTGAAAATACAATTCTAGTAAGTTGTAATATTCAGAAAGTAACTAGGAGTACTATTATTTACAGGTTGAACTTCAGGTACTGCAGATATTTTGGGAAAAACTTTTCATAGGATAAAAATTTCCATGAGAGGGCTTCTAGAAAGTATTTGTAGTTAATATATTTGTAACTAATTTAAGCCTAAGGGGAAAAAATTGAATATGAAAGTTAAGGCCACGACCTTTTTTAATACTTATTTTAGTAGTATTACAGGTAAAAATGTGAAATATATTAACGAGAGGAGTGACGATGGTCATTTTGTCCAGATTTATAGAGGGAAATTGGGGATAAATGTGGTCAAACTCTCATTCTAAGTACATGAGGCTCACTGTTGAATTGGAAGGAAAATGTAACAGTTTCATTTCATTTCATGATTGAGTAGGTTAGTTATTGATTTTTCAAAATAGAGGGACGATATTTGCCACAAAAAAATATTTCTATGTATAACATCTTTTATCAGTTCATTGCAGTTTATGATGGTTTTATTTGTAGGTGTGGGAAAGAGTTGTTTACTTCTGAGGTTCTCAGATGGTTCCTTTACAACAAGTTTCATCACCACTATTGGGTTTGTATCCTCGACTCCCTCCCTCCTCTGGAAGTACTAGTTAGATTGTGTTTCAAACACAAAAAATGTATCTTTTGGGATTACCACAGTATTATGTCAGCAGTTAGTTTTTTAATTTTGACAAGGCTCTCTATTTAGTCGAATAAAGGGCAGAATATTAAGAAACTGTTGAAAAAGTTACACATCAATCTTGATTGGTAGCAGGAAAAACCATGTTTGGCTGAAAAAGTAGAAAATTATGCTCTCTTATGCAGGATGTTAGATGAACTGTCTAGTTTGGGAATCATCATTTTTGAAAAATCTAATAAATTGTACACCTTATGCACTATTTACTGCTTTCTCTCAAACTTTTCTTGGCCTTGCATTTTCCTCTTCTCCTCCTCCAAATTTACAGGATTGCCCTGCTTTTACAGAATTGACTTTAAGATAAGAACAATTGAACTTGATAGCAAGCGGATTAAGTTACAAATTTGGGATACAGCTGGTCAGGAGCGTTTCCGCACTATCACGACAGGTATATCTAAATCTAGTGTGTATTCGGCAAATGTCCTAGGTTCCTAACTTTTTGTAAGGGTGAAAAGAAACAAGATAAGTTGTTTTGGATCTTCAGATGTCCTGGAGTGCTAGCTTCTTGCACTGGTGAAAGGAACAAGGGCTTCTTTTTGTGTAACTTTTGTCCTGAAAACTAGAGTTTTGAGCGATCACATGTACTGGCTGTATTTATTTGAAGCTTTTAGGTGGCTAATAGTGAAAGTCATGACATTTAAGTGGTACTCCCTCTGTCCCGATTGATATGGCGCCCTTTGTTTCTTGAGGGTCAATTTGGCTATTCTTTGAAGCTAAATGGGTGGTTGTATGTGTGTATGTATTTGAAGCTAAATTGGATTAGATCAACTCGATATTTCAAAATTAAAATTTAGACATTCAAAAACCATATGAAAAGTACTGTAAGTTACAAATCTTCTCATGTCAGTATGATGAAAAATTAAATTTTAATATACTTGTTATAGTTCACAGTGTTTGGATCGAGAAGTGGAAAGTGCCACATATATTGGAATAGAGAGTGTACTTAGTTATGGTGCAAGCTAGGAGCAGACCTAGGATTTTCATTAAGGGGTCCAAGAAAAGCCAGGCAGGGAAATGGTGGTTATGGGATTGGAATACAAGATCTCATACAGATCTTGAATCTCCTTGAACATTTTTGTGGAGAGAATCCTTGTAGGGATTTAATAATATGTATATATACGTACTTCTATTTTTCAAAATGTACTATACCATATAACACTGAAACTTTTTGATGACGGGGACTCAGTTGATCCCCTTCGGCTACGTAAGCCCACCCCTGTACAGACTTCTTGGACTAAAATTGCTGAAGATTGAATTGAATTGGAGGGTCTGTTCAAATGTGAAATTCATTTTTCATTTTCAATGTGTGCCTCTCAATCAAGTTTGAATTTTTTTGTTCACAGCATATTATCGAGGAGCCATGGGTATTCTGCTTGTGTACGATGTCACGGATGAGTCATCTTTCAATAGTACATTCTCTCACTATCTTATTTTGGCGTCCTGCTTATGTCAAATGTTCTATCCTTCAGCATTATTTAGGTTTTCTTTTGCAGCAGAGATGTGATAATTTTGTTTCCAAATTTCAAGCTTTAGCTGGCTTTATGGTCTGATTTGCAGCTTCATGACCAAATCTAGCATTGGTGAAGCAGACTTAACTTATTATTTAATGTTTAACTGAACCATTCAGACATCAGGAACTGGATTCGAAACATAGAGCAGCATGCTTCTGACAATGTCAATAAGATTTTGGTTGGGAACAAGGCTGATATGAACGAAAGCAAAAGGGTAGGTTATTGTGATTATGAAATTGTCACTGTTGGACTTTCTCATCTTCCTAAATCTTTCTATTTATATAATGGGCATTCACCTCTCTGTGGAACTTAGGGCATCCATCCGACTTATGGAAATATTACCTCCTCTTGTAGTATGTTTGTATAGCTAATTTGCTTGGTTTTTCTCACTCCTTTGATCAGGTACTTATTTTCTGATGCACACAGTTTCCATTAGATGCTGTTGATATATTCCCTTTTTCCTGTCTAGGCTGTGCCAACTTCCAAGGGTCAAGCTCTTGCTGATGAATACGGCATTAAGTTCTTCGAAACAGTTAGTCCAAGTCTTTCTGATATTGAAATGGAAATTTATTCCGGATCGAGTAAGTTCGTCACTTATAAATGATACAATCTGCTGCAGAGTGCAAAGACAAACATGAATGTGGAAGAAGTTTTCTTTTCAATTGCTAGGGATATCAAACAAAGGCTTTCAGAATCTGATTCCAAGACTGAGGTACAGAGATATTTCGTTCTTTGTTCTTTCTTTTTTTCAATGGACTAGAGTTATCAACTTCTACAAACTTCTACAATGTGTCCTTATTATTACTTTATCTCACGATGAATATATTCTCTCGGTTCTTGCAGCCTCAGGCAATCAGAATCAACCAATCAGATCAGGCAGGAACTTCTGGTCAAGCTGCACAAAAGTCGTCTTGCTGTGGTTCGTGAATGGAGCCAATCGTGTGGGAAGAACATTCGTTAGTTGCATTTGGATGTAAAAATTGATTGGGATGAAAAACTGATTCCTATTAACTTCATTACCAAATATTAATGCCATCTGATGGCAAGCTTGATGTTTCAAAGGTTTTACTGCTTTCGTTTGGAATCTATTGTCATACAGTTAACTACCCTGTGTTTGGATATCCTCCCATAATTTCTTTTGTTTTTCGTCTTTTAAATATTGGAGCTGTTAGTTTTTGATCCGAGTAGAATGTTAAAAAAATAGAAACGAAATGCAGGAGTTTTAACATGCTTTTAACTTTCACTTGAATTGTTATGAACCAGCCTCAGCCCAATTTAGATACTTGCAATGAGTGTTGTCACGCAAGCAACTATTGGGCCGAGAAATAAGACCAGAAGACCATCACAAAGATTGAGTTGGGATCCAGGCCCAATTAGTAACTATTTTAAAAAGGGGCTAGCGGGTAGAATGAAGGGGTATGTCAATTATGTTGAAGTCTTGCTCAGTCAGTCTCTCATCCCGTTCTCTCTAGTTTCTCATCCCTCTTTAAATTGCAATATCTCTCCTCATTTGTTCTCTATTTCCTTTAGTGTTATTTTGTACTGTTCTATTACTCATTATAATTCCGTTAATAAGTAATATAGTCAGTTGGTTTGGGTTTGATATCCAGTTTGTTACATTGGTGCTTTCATCCAGAGATCCTCAATAGAGGACCAAATATTCCGAGCTATCGATGATTCAGTTAAGGACGTGAATGATTCATTGTCAAAGGATATGGCCAAGATCCGTTCATTGTTACATTAAGTTGGTTGAAAACCTTGCAACGAATAAGCCCAGTCTGGTGGAATTCCGACGATTTAGTGGTGAGAATCCAGAGTTATGGAACGCTTCTTTGAATTGTACGGCACATCAGAAAACAACAAATTGTTACGAGCATCTCTTTACCTAGAATGTGAGGCGTTGGAGTGGTTCCAATGGCTTAAACGGAATAAGCAATTGACGGATTGGGAACAATTTGTTGCAAAAGTGCGAATTCGTTTTTGTAAATATCATCTCGAATCGCTAGAAGGTCACATGGCTATAACCAAGCATTATTCTACTGAAATTGAAGACTAGATATTCGACAATATGTCACATGGATGTTGTTGTTCCAAGATGTTTGCTACTGAGCGATCAAATGTGAAGCCCTTACTGATACAACGAAATCTAGTTTAAATGATGCAAAATCAGAAGAGGTCAATGTGTGTGATGCATGCTCTCAGGGAAATGCAACACGCACCAGTCTCACTCTGTGACCTTGCAAACCGAGGTTACTACTAAGGTTATATTTAATCATATCAGTATTTCTTCAAACTATGTTCCCATTACTACTTTAGTTAGTTTAACTGGTAACAATTGGAATGTGACTAAACTATTGGAATATAAAAATAAAGAGGAGGAAAATACAAGAGACAATGTAGCTCCGCTGTTCGCAATTTTGTCTCTGAGGGATATAACTAGTTATCAGATTCCTTTTTCTGGACAAGGATATGTCACGTTGAATGCTATTGGGAGATTTCCAAGGATAGAATTCCTACTTGCTGGTGCTAATCAAAATATATTGTTCCATGACTATGATGTTAACCTACACAAATGCAATTGGGTGGATGCTGTGCAAGAGAGAAAATTTTATGATACCTTATTGTGTGTAACACGTAAACATGCTATAGCGGAGAACATACATGGATTACTTCAAAAATTTGCTGAAAGTTACTCCAAGCAATCCCTAAATATCCAGGCTGATAAAGCTATTAGATTGTTCCTTGTAGTGTGTGGTCTAGTTTATAGAGCAAGGTCTGCTTTGCCAAACTCTTCATTTGATCCTAGTTTTGGTTTGTTCACCACATTTATCGGCGATGCAAGATATTATTCAGTCATGGTTGCAAATGATTTTAAGCAGATTATTAGGAAATTAGAGTGTCATATTGATTCCATCTCCAATGTTTTATGTATTTTGAATCAATTCTCATTTGATCCTAGTTTTGATTATGCTGCACCCAATACAATGGAATTTACTTTTGAAGATGAAAAATCTACAGAAGATGACACTCTGAAAGTACGACTTGTACTTCTAATTGAGATGTTTTATATTGGTCAAGTAATCCCTCTGCAAAGTGGTATCACTTTGGATGATTGTCATAAATTTGAGACTTTTGATTGTTGTCATATGGGGGAATGCACATATTACGTTTTGGAGTCTGATGTCATACTATGGATTGTTCCATTTTGTATTTTTTTGGACAATTGGCTCGACACTGGCAGAATGATTTAGGTTGTGTGTATATTACTAATAAATATTTAAATATCGCATCTGATGTAGTAGAAATATTGGAAGAAATTCTTAAAAGAAGCAGAAGTATAATTACAAAGTTGTATGATTGCACGTGTGTAGGTGGAGTTGACATGGGTATTAAAAGTTGTGGTGCTTTTAAACTTCTGCTGCGACGTACAAGCTACTAGGGAAGTCTATAGAGAATTCATTGATGTGTCTTTTTAAGGTGTTACTAGTCAACTTATGGAGCAATTCAATGCACTAGTGGGACAATGTGATATATGTGCTTACAGGAATTGTAACATACTATTTTTTTTGTCTTGGATGTGTCACTTTATTGGTTTGGATGACTAGTCTAAGGAAGTTTTCTTTAACTATCATCCATTATGATGATAAAATGGAGCTTATTGTTTGGATGCTTCACATTTGTCCCAACACTTTGTTAGAGACTTTTGTGATATGCAACCAAGTTCATGAGTTTTACTGTATATATATATATATATATATATATATATATATATATATATATATATATATATATATATATATGTCACAAACTCATGCCTTGTGTGCTTTATAAGTTATGACAGAGAAGAGTGTGCTAGCCAAAATAGAAGTAATGGATTCATACTTTAGTGCTTCAGAATCTGTTACCTCCGAATTATAGAGTTTTAACTGGTTTACTCTGTTGAAAATGCTAAAGGACCCATTGAGTTGGTCAAATTACATATACAATGGTATACTAGGAGGTTTGTTCGACATTAAAATCTTGAGCAAAGTTCTTCTGAAATTTAAGCTGACTATATTTTGCGGAGTTTTAAGAGTTTATGACAGCATATGCTTAAGGATTCTGGATAAAATTGTTGTTGGAGGTTCATTCAAAATGTTGCTTTTCCATATTACATATAACTCCAAACTTTGGACTACGGAAAAAGGACCAAGACAATGTGCAGCAACCTCTCATTGGAGCTTTTTGATCTTTGCCAAGAGTAAATTTGTATTTCCTAGATGCCTTGGATTTCTGCTGTGCGAAGTTGCTCCTATAATCGAGCATGTCATGGAGTTTCTCGAGGTGATATGTTGTTGGTCTTTGTCACAATGACACTGGTTTTGCAAGGCAATAACTATAATGGGATTGCTGGACATGCTACTAACCATGCACAGTTAGGCTAGGCTGCACTTACCGGGAAGCACTCTACTAACACTATTCTCGAGTTGAACCTTGAAGAGAAAGTTCTTATTGAGGATGAAAGTATTATTATGAACCAGTCTCAACCCAATATAGATACTTGCAACGTTGTCAGACTACCGAGAAATAAGACCAGAAGGCCATCACAAAGATTGAGGTGGATCCAGGCCCAATTAGTAACTATTTTAAAAAGGGGCTACCGGGTAGAATGAAGGGGTATATCAATTATGTTGAAGTCTCGCTCAGTCAGTATCTCATCCTGTTCTCTCTAGTTTCTCATGCCCTCTTTAGATTGCAATTTCTCTCCTCATCTACTATCTATTTTCTTTAGTGTTATTTTCTACCGTTTTATTGCTATTTGATTATTGTAATTTCGTTAGTGAGTAATATAGTCAGTTGGTTTGGATTTGATATCCAGTTTGTTACATGAATTCGTAATCCTACTTATTCCCTATAGCTATAAACTTTTTTTTTTCAATTATTGAGATTTATTCAATTAAGCAATAACCCTATACTTTTTTTATCTTATGTCACCGTAGGGACAACAATAGCCCTATACTCGGCCTATAACGTAGAATATGAAACAATTTGAAAGAGTTTTAGGGCGTTTGGACATGAGAATTTTAAATTCAGAAAAAGTGTCTTTTTTTCAAGTAAAAATAATATTGGAATATTAAAGTTGTGTCCGGACATAACAATAATTTTGAGTTGTTTTTGAACTTTTGTGAGTGATGTTATTAAAATTTTTGAAAAATAGTTTTTTGTAATATTTTAAATTAAAAAGTTTTAAAATTCATCTTCAAGTAAAAATTATTTTTTTTATAGCAAACATTGAGTTTTTTTAAAAAAAGTAAATTTTTTTGTGACAATAGTGAAAAAATTGTCATCCCAAGCGGTCTCTTAATTTAAAAACAAGAAGGAAATAAAGTTTGTTGTCCTGTTGAAAAGTATGGGTTCCCATAGCACTACGTGGCTAAACACGCACAGGAAGACCATTACATGGGGCAGTTCATTTTAGAAAAGATGGATATTGTATTGTATAAAAAGAAAAGAAAATAATTTTGAGTAAGCAAGGGAAATTTATATTTTTAGAATAAGAATATCTTAAAACTATCTTAAATAAAAAGAATGCTTGATTACATGATATGGATTTTCTCTTTTATCAAGAGAAACGATCTTATATACGTATATATTTTTGGTAGTATGTTTTATGAATTAGAAATAACTATAACAAGTCAAATCTAATTTTTTTTCTAGAAACGTCAAATGTATAATACTTAGTATATGATAGTCTACCGACTACTAGTCTTATAAGATCCTGAAAATCTACTAGTCTTAGTTTAACACTTGGTCAATGTTTCAAAGTAATATAAGAATAAAATTCTAATTTAAAAATTAGGAAAGTACTGTTTCATCAGTTCCAATTTATTTAGATATATGGAAATTATAAAATTACAATTTGTTTCAAATATTTATTTAGTGATTTTTAAACAAAAAGGGGCACACCTTTGTTCCTCGCACCCTTCTCGATTTCTAAATGTCACGACCCGGATTCTCCTTCATCGGGAATCGTCATGAAACCTACTAATGGAAGCTAGGCAAACCAACTTCTTACTTACATTTCTATTCATTACAACCCTTATATAGAAATCATTTAGAAATAATACTATTAATACATCAGAATAATAATTTAGCGGAAGACTTAACAACTTTTACTAGATACGATGCACAAAATCCAAATATAATACACTATCCAAGAACTGGTGTCACAATACACACGAACTTCTAAGAATAAAACACATAATCGTGTGAAGAAATATAAACTGTTTATCTCGAATACATGAGATAACAGACGGAAAAGTAAAGATAGAGGAGACAATGGTCCTGCAGACACCTGCAAGGCTACCTCGAAGTCTCGGTGATCGGAATATCAACAATCGTACTACTGCCGCTGCTGCTGTCCGTAACCTGTATCTGCGCAAAAACAGCACAGAGTGTAGCATCAGCACAACCGACCCCATGTGCTGGTAAGTGCCTGGCATATCCCGTCGAAGTAGTGACAAGGCTAGGACCAGACACCCACATAAACATGTACAATTAAAGTATATATAAATATAGACAAATAGCAAGATACAATATTGAATATTTATAGGAAAAGAACATACACTGGTACAACAACAAAATATTATATCAGAAAAATAATATGGACAATGGAATACAAATTCACTTCCAAACTCAACTCATCCACTTACGGGAGTACAACCACTCGCTCCATTTTACTATCAATCTTTCCTTTATTGATCAAAATAATACATAATATGTTACCCGCAATCATGGCCAATATTAACAATTATTATCTGTTAGTAGTGCGTCGTGCACCCGATCCTTCCGATAAGTCACCGGCATCTATGGCCAATAATAGTACATAATAGGCTACCGGCAGCTATAGCCAATGCCAACCATCAATATCTATTAGTAGTGCGGCGTGCACCTCGACCCTACCGTTATGTCACCAGCGCTATAGCCAATAACAATAACCAATACAATATATTACCGACAGTGAACCAATAATCTCTGATCAATATATATATATATATATATATATATATATATATATATATATATATATATATATATATATATATATATATATATATATATATATATATATATATATATATATATATATATATATTACCGGTATTAAACCTATAATCTTCAATTCAACAGCATTTGTATTACCGGTATAAAACTAATAATTTTTAAATCAACAATAATTATATCACCGGTATAAAACCAATAATAATTTCCGTTCATATCATCACATAAAATTATCACAAGTTTAATCCATTTACGACTCACGGTCATACTCGACCCCCAACATATCGATACTCGTCACCATGCCTATACGTCGGACTCCACACATAACAATTAACACATAAACTCAATTCCTATTCCCTCAAGTTAGGATAGATCAAATACTTACCTCGAAAGTTTACGATCAATTCAATCCGTAGCAATTCCCTTTCCTTTTGAATTTGCTCTAATTCAATCGTATCTATAAACAATTAATTTAATATCATTAATACTACTCAACAACTAGTTTAAATGGCCAAATATAGTTTTTCCAATATTCTGCCCGGAATAATAAAAATCGACCTGGGCCCATGTGGTCAAAACACGAGGTTCGAACCAAAATAAATTTATCCATTCATCTAGGGGTTCAAATATGTAATTTGTTCTTCAGTTCGACCCCAAAACGAGGTCTAGATCGCAAATTCTTTGAAAAACCTAACTCTACCTAGTTCTCTAATTTTTTACCTACTTTCACATATTTAGGCCTAAGAATTCGAATAATATTGATGGAATATGAAAAATGAGTCAAGAATCACTTACCCAACAAGTTATATGAAGAATTGCTCAAGAATCGCCCAAAAAACTGTGGAGAATAGAGAGTTTGAAAAATGTGATTTTTATCCCGTTTCTGTTCTGTTTCAGGACTTAAATTACTGGGCAGAAAAATTACTCTATGCGATTTCAGGGTCTGGGATGCGATCGCATAGAAGAAAATGGGGGGGGGGAGGGGGATGAACTTTGCTCTATGCGATCGCAGGGCCTGGGATGCGATCGCATAGAAGAATTTCTGGGCCTCAACATTTACTCTATGCGATCACGAAGAAAGAAGTGCGATCGCATAGAAGGAACAGACAAAGCTATGCGATCGCAGGGCTATTATTGCGATCGCATAGAACAAAATGGGACAACAAAAATTTACTCTATGCGATCGCATGCGCTTCTATGCGATCGCATAGAGTAACGTACCAGATACCAGCAGACAACAAAAATACCAGATTTTTTTAAGTCCAAAACATCCCGTTACCTATCCAAAATTCACCTGAGCCCTCGGGGCTCCAAACGAAATATGTACACTGACTCAAAAATATCATACGAACTTGCTTGAGCGATCAAATCGTCATAATAACATCAAAATCAATGAATTGAGCCTTAAAACTCAAGAAATCTTTCAAAATTTCATAACTTCCAAATTTTCCAATTTAAGGCCGAAACACGTTAAACGACGTCCATTTTCAACCAAACTTTACAGGAAGCGCTTAACCAACATATATGAACTGTACCGGGCGTCGGAACTAAAATACGAGCCTGATACCATTACCTTTTGATCAAATTTCAGTTTCATTTTTCTTAAGCATTTTCAGAAAACAATTTAACAGAAAAATTCTTTTACCGGGGTTCTGGACCTCGGATTTTGATTCTAGGCATATGCGCGAGTTCCATATTCAAATTTTCTGAGACCGTCAAATCACGGGTCCGGGTTTGTTTACCAAAAATGTTGACCAAAGTCAACTATATCAATATTAATCTCAAAATTCTTCAAATTTTTCACATAATTCATATATCTCAACATAAAAAAATTTCGGCTTCGTGCCCAAACTGCACACGCAAATCGAGGCAAATAACAAAATCTGTCACCAATCATGGCGCGAAGTTACATAAAATACTAAGGCATGATTATTCGATATATATATATATATATATACACACACTTATACTTTCCATATGAAAAGAGAAAGAAGAGGAAAATAACTTTTTAATACTTGATTGAATTGAATAATAATAAAAAGAAGTTCCTTGATTACATGTGATATGGTAATTAATTGTAACTGTTTATTAGTTTCGTAAAAAAAAAAAACTCACGATCCATTTGTCTTTCAAACATATGATAGAGAGCCTAATAAACAACAAAAAGTTATTAACTTACTATTAATACTCATTTTGTTCGATAAATGTTACTTGCATCAAATATTTACACCAAATTTAATTGCGCTTAAAAATTAAAGAAAAAAAATTACATAACACTTAACAATATCGATAAACACTTACTTGTTGTCGATGTCTACACCACATTATTTATTAAATGCATGAATCTGTTTGCAAATATAATACTCTCAGGTAGCCATGGTTGCATCATGCATGTTACTGGTCCATTTTAGCTATCATATTTCTCTTTTATACGTCATTTAAGAAATTACTGTTACGGAAGCCAAATGTATATAGTGTGAATGAGTCACAATTACTATTACCAAAAATTATGGCAGCCACCAAATAATAAATAAGACAATAAAGTAACAATAAAAGAAACACCAGAATTTTCGAGGTTCGACTAATTTTGCCTACTCCCCGGACACAACCAATATTTTATTCCACTCCAAAATACAAGTGAAATAATACTAAAGAGAGAAGATACAAATGCCTTAAAAAGATAAGAAGGCAAATGAGAGGTGTGTTTAAATCCTAAACATTATGCCTTCTTTTATAGGGGAAAAAATCCCCCTAAACTCACTTCCCCATCCGATGTGGGAGATATGTTTTGCCAAATTCAACAAATCTCCACCTTGGAAAAACTTCCACATCTTCAATTTTCTCTCTATAACAAATTTTGGTTGTGTCTTCATCTTCAATCTTCAGTGTTCAACAATGTTGATCAAATTCAAACAATGTTGAAACTTGATCGCAGTCACCGCCTTTGTTAGCATATCAGCAGGATTCTCCGTAGTATGAATTTTCTTCACCATGACTCCACCTTCTTCTATGATTTCTCGTACGACGTGATACCGAACATCAATGTGCTTCGTCATTGCATGATAAACTTGGTTCTTCACTAATTGAATAACACTTTGACTATCACAAAAAAATTGTGATACCTTTTTGTTCAACACCAAGCTCCTTTAGCAATCCTTGAAGCCAAATTGCCTCCTTCACAGCCTCTGTAATAGCCATGTACTCTGTCTCTATTGTAGACAAAGCAATTGTTGACTGCAAAGTAGACTTCCAACTAACTGGTGCCTTTGCAAAAGTAAACACATAAGCAGTAGTTGATCTTCGTTTGTCCAGATCACCCGCAAAATCTGAGTCACAATATTCAACTACAGACTGATTGCCTTCCTGCTCAAAAACTAACCCGACATCTATAATATTATGAATATACCGTAGAATCCACTTCACAGCTTGCCAATGCTCCTTTCCTGGATTATGCATATATCTGCTAATAACTCCAACGACTTGTGAAATGTCAGGTCTCGTACAGACCATTGCATACATCAAGCTACCAAAAGCATTTGCGTATGGTACCTTTGACATATACTCTCGTTCAACTTCATCCAATGGCGACATAGTAGTACTTAGCTTAAAATGGGGAGCAAGTTGAGTACTAACTGGCTTAGTCTTGTCATCTATGCCAAAACATTGTAGTACTCTCTTGAAATATTCTTTCTAAGATAAACAGAGTTTCTTTGAACGTCTATCTCTTATTATCTCCATGCCAAGAATTTTCTTCGCCTCACCCAGATCCTTCATCTCGAACTCCTTCTTCAGTTGAATCTTCAACTTATCAATTTCTTCCGAATTCTTGGAAGCTATCAACATATCATCAACATATAGGAGAAGATATATAAAGGAACCATCTTTAAGCCTGTGCAAATACACACAATGATCGTATTTGCTTCTTTTGTACCCTTGCTGCAACATAAACTTGTCAAATCGCTTGTACCATTGTCTAGAAGATTGTTTCAATCCGTACAATGATTTTTCATGCACACCATATTTTCTTTTCCAGCAACTTTGAATCCTTCTGGCTAAGTCATATAAATTTCCTCCTCCAAGTTTCCATGTAAAAACGCAGTTTTTACATCCATCTGAACTAGTTCCAAATCCAACTGTGCTACCAAAGCCAACATAATTCTAATGGAGGAATGTTTTACAACTGGAGAAAACACTTCATTGTAATCAATTTCCTCCTTTTGAGCATATCCTTTGGCCACCAACCTTGCTTTGTAGCAAACATCTACTTGGTTAGAAAATCATTCTTTCTTTGCAAATACCCATTTGCACCCAATTGCTTTCTTTCCCTTCGGGAGATTGGCCAATCTCCATGTATGATTCTGATGAAGGGATTGTATTTCATCATTCATGGCAATCCTCCACTTATCTTCTTCTGAACTTTGAATTGCGTCTTTATAAGTGACAGGAACATCATCAGCTATAATTGCGGTTGCAAAAGCAACTGTCTCTATGAGACGAACATGTTTCATTATTTTTCTTTTTAGCATGATGGTTGCTATTGATTCAAGTTGCTATTGATTCAAGTTGTTGTTGGGATTCCTGGGTTGGAATCTCCTCTACTGGCTCTCCTTTCAGAGGATAATCTTCATTTGTTTCCTCATCTGCTTCTTGTGTAGGAAAAATAAATTTTCCCTCAAACTTCACCTGCTTAGAAGCACCATCATCTTGTTTGGTATCTACGTTTGTTACCTTGTTAACATAGCAGATTCATCGAAGGTAACATCCCTGCTGAATATTACTTTCTTTGTCATATGGCACCATAAGCGGTATCCTTTGACTCCAGAAGTAATTCCCATAAAAATAACCTTCTTTGCCCTTGGATCCAATTTTGACTCTGTCACATGATAATATGCAGTTGAGCCAAACACGTTGCAAAGATTCATAATCTACAGCAGGCTTTCCGTACCATTTTTCAAATGGTGTCTTGCCATCAATAGCAGCAGATGGTAAGCGATTAATGAGGTGGCATGCATATGTAATTGCCTCAGCCCAAAATTCTTTGCCCAAGCCAGTATTGGACAACATACACCGTACCTTCTCCAGCAAGGTCCGATTCATGCGTTCTACCACTCCATTCTGTTGTGGTGTATGTCTAACAGTGAAGTGTCGGACGATGCCATCATTTTCACAGACCTTATTTAAATGATCATTTTTGTATTCACCTCCATTATCTGTGCGAATACACTTGATCCTCTTGTCTGTTTGATTCTCCACCATCGTCTTCCATTTGAGAAAAATTACCAGCATTTCATTTTTGCTCTTCATTTTATACACCCATACTCTTCGGGAAAAATCATCAACAAAGGTTACAAAATAGTGCTTCCCACCTAATGAAGGTGTTTTGGAAGGACCCCAAACATCAGAATGTATAATCCAAAATGCCTTTAGTATTATGGATTGCTGTACCAAATTTAACCCTTGTCTGTTTTCTTTTAACACAATGCTCGCAAAACTCCAAATTGCAATCCTTTACCCCTTTCAACAATCCTTGATCTGATAGAGTTTTCAAGGATTTTCCTCCAGCATGTCCCAAGCACATGTGCCATAGCCTGGTTGCTTCTGCCTCTTTGTTGTCACTGGACGTCACTGTCGCTGTCCTAATAACTGTACTATCGAGATAATGGTACATGTTATTGTTCTTCCGATTGAACTTCATTACCACTAGTACACCAGAGCATACCCTCATCACTCTATTTTCTACAATAGTTTTGAACCCTTTTGATTCCAAGGCTCCCACAGAGATGAGATTTTTCTTCAAACCCGGCACATATCGAATATCTATTAATGTTCTGATCATTTCATCATGGTTCCTTAATCGTATTGAACCAATTCCATATGAGGTAAGAGGGTCGTTATCCGCTGTTTGGACGACTCCATATTCTTCTTCTTGAAAGTCCACAAACGAATCCCTGTTGGGACACATATGATAGCTACAAGCCGAGTCCATCAACCATATGTGTGATGACGTTGAAGGCTCCATTGTAACTAATGAGAAATCAGAATAATCACAATTAGCTACATTTGAATCCATAATGGCCTTTCGATTGTTATGTTTGGTCTTATTATTCAACTTCGGACAATCTTTCTTCCAGTGCCCCTTTTCTCGACAAAAGGCACATTCATCTTTGCTGGGTTTAGATCTTGACTTAGATCTTCCTTTCCTTGTCCTCATTTGATTTTGAGGACGACCCCTCACAAACAGTGCTTCTCGTTCTCCACCCTTTTATTTTTCTCTCTTTCTTTGTTCATAGCTGTACAAAGCCGAACAAACTTCTCTAAGAGAAACTTTGTCATTTCCATGGAGTAGAGTAGTTTCAAGGTGCTCGTACTCGTCAGGAAGTGACGCCAACAACATCAAGGCTAAGTCACCATCATCATAAGTTGTATCCATATTTTGCAAATCCGTGACCAACTTATTGAAACTGGAAAAATTTATTTTGACTGTTTTTCTTCAAAAATTTATCCTCTAGTACTTTCCATAATTTACTTGCAGAAGTTTCCTTTGTGTATGGATATTTCTTCTCTCTAGCAAGGTAGGATCGAATGGTACCACAAGCAACACGGTTGATAATTCTCCAATCTTCTTCTCCAATACCATCCGGTCTCTTTTCTTCAATAGCAAGATCTAGCCCTTGTTGAAAAAGGACATCTAGAACCTCGCCTCGCCACATCCCAAAATGTTCGGACCCATCAAAAATTTCTACCGCAAATTTCGCATTTGACACAATTCTTGTCATAAGCGAAGATGGCAATGATGACGTATTGCTGACACTTGATGTAGATTCTTCTTGTTTATTGTCTCCCATTTTTGACATAAATATTATTTAAAAGCCGACGACACAAATCAAGATTATTTCCTTTCTGATCTGGAAGATCAGACTAAGCTGCAACCACAGAGCATACTGAGACAGAACCTTGACTCAGTTACCAAGATAAGTCTTTTCTGATGTGGAAGATCAGACTACACTGCAACCACAGAGCATAACGGGACAATACCTTGGCTCTGATACCAATTATTGCGGAAGCCAAATGTATATAATCTGAATGAGTCACAACTACTATACCAAAAATTATGGCAGCCACCAAATAATAAATAAGACAATAAAGCAACAATAAAAGGAACACCATAATTTACGAGGTTCGGCTAATTTTGCCTACTCCTCGGACACAACCAATATTTTATTCCACTCCAAAATACAAGTGAAATAATACTAAAGAGAGAAGATACAAATGCCTTAGAGAGATAAGAAGGCAAATGAGAGGTGTGTTTAAATCCTAAACATTAGGCCTTCTTTTATAGGGGGAAATCTCCCCCCCCAACTCTTCTACCCACCGATGTGGGAGAAATATTTTGCCAAATTCAACAACTACTACCCTATAAGAAGAGCCTTTGACGAATAATTTACTATTTACATTAAGTTTTTTTATTGTTATGTAGTGATCAATATTTCTCGCAAGATGGAAAAAATTAATTATATCGGAAGGAATAGGAGTATTCATAAAAATCCGAAAAATCGAAAACCAAACCAAACCGACCGAAAACTGATACTTTTTGGTTTGGTTTGGTTTTGATTTTGAATTTTAAAAACCGATCAAATTTGGTTTGTTTATGGTTTTAATTAGAAAAAACGAAAAAAAACGAACCAAACCGACTATAGGAGTAACTATTTCAAATTCATTATTATACCTATATATATATGTATATTTTTATACAAAGTTTCAAAAATTGTATGGTAAATGTTAATAGTTTGAACTTTTAGTATAGTTCTTTACCTTTACTTTCTAATTTGATTGGTAGTTTTTTTTTGGTTAAGTGTAAGAATCCATTTCGTGTTTAAAATAATATATTTTTAATTGAGTCCTTAAATTATTCATCACTATTTAATTCAATTATCATCAATATATTTTGGTAAATAATAGACTTCTAAAAGGGCAATTGATTTGATAGTGTTACGTTAAAAATGAGATCATCGAAATATGTGTTTGGTAGTGCATGTCGTATATTTAAGAAAAAACTCGACAAAAAACTGAAAAAACCGACAAACCCTACATAAACCGAATCGAGAAAAAATCGACTTAATTGATTTGGTTCTTTATATTTGAAAAACTGACTTACTTGGTTTGGTTTCTTTTTCGGAAAAAATCAATCCAAACCGAATCATGAACACCCCTACTTTAGAAGGAGTATATATTATCATCTTATTAAATTACTTAATATGGTAAACTAATGTATTATTTAATATAAAGACGGAATGTAAACAATTTTTACCATAAATGTGTGTAGGAAAAATATATACTCAATACTCATATTGCATTTATTAATTTATTTTTGATGTAAATAAGTGTAACTTTTGCCCTTTTTGTTGGGAGGTAGGAAGCCGAGGGGAATAATGGTGAGGTTCCAGAACATGGGAAGAAAAGTAGCTTAAAATATAGGCGCTGATACCTCTACTTTGAACGTGGCCTTTGTCCACTCTCTCTCTCTTTCTCTTAAAAAGTCGTTTCCCTGAACCCACAAACCCCTCATTCATTTTCATTCGCTCACTCCTCAAGGTATTAGTATTCTCCATCGAATTCTCATGTATTTATCATTTTCCGTTGATTATTTTCAATGCTAGCTCGTAATTTCATATAATTCAGTGCAATCTGTATTCCGTTTGAATTTAAATCTGCTTTTCTCGGTTAGATTTGGTGTTTTTTCGAGATTGAAATTTTAGATCCTGTAGCGTTTGGATTGCTGTTGTAGAGAGACTTCTGGATCGTAAAACTTTGCTTTTATAGCTATGTACTGTGGTGCGTAAAAACTAAAAAATGCTGAAAGAATTTGTTTTTTCCATAAACAAATTATTAGATCAACTGATTACGTGTTAATCACGGATTAGTTGGAATCAACTGTGTGAATCCTCTGTAATTCATTGTACTTCATTTGGGACCAGTTCATTCTAATACTTAAAACTCAACTATTCAATCAATCAACCAACTATACCTCGATCCCAATCTAGTTGGACCGTCTATTATGAATGCTTTGTAACCAGAGGCGGACCCAGTATTTAAGCGCAGCGGGGGCACCACTATATACATAGATATGTCAGCTAGTAACGATAAAATTTGACGTGCTAACTCCTCGTAAACTCAATGATTTTGAATCAATGATCGAAAGGATGTTCAAAAATATCATAAATTTAAATCTAATAACAATAAGATTAAAGGTCTGTTAAGCTGTCCAAATAGAGTCTTAGTCATGCCGTTGAATTGACGGATATCGCATAAGGATTTTTGGAGTTTTTTATTACTGTTTTTGGGAACTTTTTTATTTGAATGACTTATTTTTATACATGTCAAGAAAATGGTAAAGCTTATAAACTTAATTGTCATGATAAAGAAGGTGATCGGCTTCTTACTAATGGAATATCTTATCCCCTTGCAATTTCCTTTAATCTTTTTATGTTTCTCTCTATTACCTTTTCAATATCTAGAAGAAGGTTGTTTCTCAAAATTAGGAGATTCAGACTATTTGTGTTGAAGTTGACTACTATGTTGTTGATGAACTTAGAAAAGATAAAGAGAAAAAAAAAACAAGATGAGCACTAAATACATAATTCTATTCTACCTTAAATTCGTAAAGGGAAAAAAAAAAAAAACGCTAGTGTTGGGGCTCGAACCCAGGTGATATAGCAACTGAGGGAAGACAAGCGGAATGCTAAACCAGCTGCGCAGTCCTTTTGATTTTGGGGGGCACATCAAAAATATTTAAGGGGTCCTTATTGTATACATATATTATATATATACCATTTTTGCCGAGGCTAACGGGTTCCAGTGACCCCTCTAGCCCCCATGTAGGTCCATCTCTGTTTATAACCATTTTGCTATTCTCAAAAGCTATGTAATACCTTAGAGTGTGGCCTAGTGGTCATAGAAATGGGAGGAGAACTATGAGATCTCAAGTTCAAATCCTAATTGAGCTAAAAACACTAGGTGATTCTTCCATCTGTCTAAACTGTAGAGGCAGAGTTACATGGTTCCTGACTTCCTGTGCTCGTGTAAGGTAGCAGGTACTCGGTGGAATAGTCAAGGTGAGTGCAAGCTGGTTTGGACACCACCATCATAAAAAGAGGAAGCTTTACTGTTTAATTAATCCACTGCACCTTGCCTAGTTGAGGTCGACTGGATGAATCATCAGTAACCATATTGCTCAATGAGGAACCATTTCATTCTAATACCAAAAACTAGACTGTTGAGATTTCTTGAATTCTAGAAATTGATTTTGGGTATTGACTGATTTCTCTCTGTTGCTGTTCCGTTCAAATTATTGATTGTTCTATTTTTCATGTTGTTCTTACTAGGTTATTTCTCAAGGTATAATGATTGTGTGTTGAAGTTTAGTTGGTTGAGGGTTTATTGAAACAAGTGAAGTACTTTTAAATTCAATTTGAGGGCTTCGTTTAAAGCAATGGCATGGTTTAGAGCTGGATCTAGTGTGGCAAAGCTTGCCATTAGAAGAGCCGTGTCTCAGGGTGGTTCTTACGTGCCAAGAAGTCGCATTCTTCCATCACAAAGTAGATATTTTCATACCACAGTTATCAGGCCAAAGGCGCAATCTGCACCTGTCCCGAGGCCTGTACCACTTTCAAAGTTGACTGATAGCTTCTTAGATGGTACCAGCAGTGTCTACCTTGAGGAGCTTCAGCGGACTTGGGAACAAGATCCGAATAGTGTGGATGAATCATGGGACAACTTTTTCAGGAATTTTGCTGGCCTAGCTGCCACATCGCCTGGGATTTCTGGCCAGACGATTCAGGAAAGTATGAATCTTCTATTGCTTGTGAGAGCTTATCAGGTTAATGGTCATATGAAAGCCAAATTGGACCCGTTGGCTTTGGAGGAGAGGGAAATTCCAGATGTTCTGGATCCAGTATCATATGGGTTCACTGAAGCTGATCTGGACCGAGAGTTCTTCCTTGGTGTTTGGAGGATGTCTGGTTTCTTGTCTGAGAATCGCCCTGTGCAGACCTTGAGGGCCATATTGACAAGGCTTGAGCAGGCTTATTGTGGCAGCATTGGTTTCGAGTACATGCACATTCCTGATCGTGATAAATGTAATTGGTTGAGAGAACGTATTGAGACTCCTACACCGAGGGAATACAACCGTGAACGACGTGAAGTTATTCTTGACCGGTTAATGTGGAGTACTCAATTCGAAAACTTCTTGGCGACCAAGTGGATGGCAGCCAAGAGATTTGGGCTTGAAGGTTGTGAGACCTTGATTCCTGGCATGAAGGAGATGTTTGATAGATCGGCAGATCTGGGAGTTGAGAGCATTGTAATTGGGATGCCGCATAGAGGTAGATTAAATGTTTTAGGTAATGTTGTTCGAAAGCCACTAAGGCAAATTTTCAGCGAGTTTAGTGGTGGTACAAAACCTGCGGACGGAGCTGGTTATGTGGGAACTGGTGATGTCAAGTATCACTTGGGAACCTCGTATGATCGACCTACTAGAGGTGGTAAGAGAATTCATCTATCGTTGGTCGCAAATCCCAGCCACTTAGAAGCTGTGGACCCCGTTGTTGTTGGAAAAACTAGAGCAAAGCAATACTATTCTAATGATGTGGATAGAACAAAGAACATGGGTGTTTTGCTCCATGGTGATGGTAGCTTTGCTGGGCAAGGCGTTGTTTACGAGACATTGCATTTGAGTGCTCTTCCAAATTACACAACAGGAGGGACCATTCACATTGTAGTGAATAATCAAGTGGCCTTTACTACTGATCCAAGGTCTGGAAGATCTTCTCAGTACTGCACTGATGTTGCTAAGGCTTTGAGTGCTCCAATTTTCCATGTCAATGGCGATGATGTTGAGGGTGTTGTTCATGCCTGTGAACTTGCTGCAGAATGGCGCCAGACGTTCCACTCAGATGTTGTGGTTGATATTGTTTGTTATCGTCGATTTGGACACAATGAAATTGACGAACCATCCTTCACCCAGCCCAAGATGTATAAGGTTAGTTGCTCTTGAAATTCCTTGTGCTCTATGCAGAATTATATTCTCCCTCACATATGGGGCTGAAGTTACTCATTTAACTTCCTGTTATCAGTTAAAGCTGATGTAACTGAACAATATATGTATGTTTACCTTCTCTTGAAATCAATTGATCTTTTTCTATTCCTCATGACTGCAGTCAAAACATTATTATTTTTCTTCAATGGTTGTTATAGGTCATCAGAAGTCATCCTTCTGCATTGGAGATCTATCAAAACAAACTCCTACAATCTGGTCAGGTGACAAAAGATGATGTAGAGAAGATACATAACAAGATCAATACGATCCTTAATGAGGAGTTTGTTGCTAGTAAAGACTATATCCCTCAAAAAAGAGATTGGCTTTCAGCTTTTTGGTCTGGATTTAAGTCACCTGCACAGCTTTCACGTGTCAGAAACACTGGGTATGACTTTTACTTTTCATTTTGCTGTAAATAGTTTATTTCAAGCTTGAATTGTGAAACTCAAGATAAATGCTGGTTTGTAGTGTCAAACCTGAGATCTTGAAGGACGTTGGAAAAGCAATCACAACTCTTCCAGAGGACTTTAAGCCTCACAGAGCAATAAAAAAGGTTTATGATGAGCGTAAGAAAATGATCGAGACAGGGGAGCGTGTTGACTGGGCATTGGGAGAAGCACTTGCTTTTGCAACATTGCTGGTGGAAGGAAATCATGTTAGGTTGAGTGGTCAGGATGTGGAGAGAGGTACTTTTAGTCACAGACATTCTGTTCTTCATGATCAGGAGACCGGGGCAAAGTACTGTCCTCTTGATCATGTTATGATGAACCAAAATGAAGAGATGTTTACCGTGAGCAACAGGTATGTTCTGTGGTTGTCTGATTATGCAAATTTTGCAGTATTTTGTTTTCATATGTTTCTGTTTCTATCTGGATATTTGTCTAGGCATTTGGATTTTGTGTTTCCATTTGATCTCTGCCGAGTGTATCTAGTTGTGGTGGGTAGATTACTACTTATCGTAGCATAACTAGAAGTGCTTCCGGACGCGTATGAGACTACACTGTAATTGATCCTTGATGTTGTCATTGCAAAAATTTTCTGCGCAGGAACTTCACAACCTGCTGAACAGTTAGTGTTCAAAATGTTTCAGCTCGTCATTTGGAGAAAATATTTATCTTACAGATGACCTAACGATATATATCTTTACCTTCCGGGCTACAGTATTGTGAAAGGTTAAAGTGCAAAAATGCACCAAGACCTACTGCCCTTAAAGCACAAAGCGTGATTTAGTCAATAGAAGCGAAAATTGAAGACCTTCTACGCACACACATATATATAATGCTAGAAAATTTATATAAATTATTCTGAAATATGAATACTTTTTTTATTTATAAAAATAAAGCAATTAATCCGTAGGAAAAGTATAGCAATGTCATAAGAAGTCTGGTAAGGCAAAAGTGCATCAAAGCATCAATGAAGTTTATTACTCATATTTGCAAGCCATTAGCATATTCATCTAATCCATAACTTCATCCTCTTCTTTAAAGGGTAGACTCTCATTGGCATCATCATAGTTATACCTCTGAATCTCTTCTTGATCTGATTCCCTCCTCTTCTATATTAGTATGTTTGGATTCAGATTTTGAAGCTGTGGTTGGCTAGCTCTTGTTCTTCCTCCCTGTCGCCTTGTGTTATACCCCATTTTAACACGGGTCAAACTAGAATATAACATATTGGGTAATTCTGCGGTTTTAATTAATTAAAAAGAGTCGCCACCTAATTATTTTAACGGTGAATTAGGACACCAATTGTAGCTAAATAGTGCTTAAAATTAACTATGTTTTATGGTCTGCTTAGCCTTAAGATTATGAGTAAGGGTTCTAATTAATCCTATAGGGAAGGTTATTAAGGCACCCTATATGATCCGTTAATTACGATTAACCGGCCAAACTTAGGTTAAAAGATGAAAGAAAAAAAAATTATGCTAAAGTATTAATGTATAGCAAACTATGTCTCGATAGAAAAACAAGAGAGTATTCGATTTCAGCATTGGTTAACTTCTGTAAAACATGACAACTTATACCTTAAGGAAAATGTTTAAGTCCATAAGAAATCTGATGATTTGAGGAAAATATTTAATAGGTCAATTTTGACATGATAGAAGCAATATTTCAAAATAATTCTCCAAGGGAACGCTTAGAGACAAGTCTTCCTACTTGCACTTGTTAAAAAAATATAATTTTCATTTGGACTTCTAAAAAAACACTCCAATGAATCTAAGCATATTAATTATATGAAAATAAAATCTCAACTTGATGATGTTGAAAGGGATATTTCATTTTAATGACATGTGAAAGTGTCAAATTACTCTTTTGAAGTTTAGATATAGTGGTAAATAATATGATATAAAATAGGTATCCTGTTTGCTAGCTAAGGAAAATATATAATTAAATAAACTCAATCGTCAAATCCATATTAAGCGTGAGATAAACACAAATACCAAATAAGTCACGAGACATCAACAAATTAAATAAAACAATCGTAAAATAAAGAAACGATAAGAAAGACGCCATAGGCGCCCCCAAGCATTTCGCTTGTTTTCTTGCTATCAGATGCACTCTAAGGAAGATTCCATTTGATGGCTCCATGCTCTTGTATGGGAGTCTCGCATTAAAACTCCATGTTTTGCTCCAAATACATATGCAAACAAAGAAAATAACAAAGAATTATATGTGAAGATTTAAATCTAAATAATATAAAGTGAAACACAAAAGTTAAGAAGTCTCATTGCTTCTTAGTCCGATAATATCCATAAACTTGAAATCAGTAATTTGCTATATACAACAACTCTTAGCATGAAGAGATATTTAACCATACAAATAGTCAAGCAAACAAGATGTGTTCTATATTTCTTTAGGTCATCTCAAAATAGTAAATGTAAAACACCTTTACCTAATAGCAAGATCACAATAATGACGCAAACTAGAATTTAATATAAGAACTCATATATATTTCAATAAAGTATTTTGAGTCCAATAAGCATGATGGATGGAGGGAATAAACTTAACAGTACATGGCTTTAAATAAATCCTATAATCACGACTTATAGATCTCCTAAACATTCTCTACATAATTTCTATAATTTGAATGAGATTAAAGGGGCTAAATTTACCAGAGCAAGTAAACAAGATATTCGTTCATTTTTTGTGTGACATTCCAATGAATAAATAAGGGTAATCTTAAGTAACGATCTATGTTACTATCTAAACATATGGTCCTTAATCCTAATTTGGTTCTTTCAAACCTAACATACTAAATTGAGAAACGAGATCCCCAGCCATTTTAACATTAATAAACAAGATAGCAAATCCTATGACTAAACTTGTTAATTTGAGCAATTATCCGAGCATTTTTTATTCAAATAGCATATGGCCAGAATATACCAACTTCTGTGCATATGATTTATATCCGAGAACAGTAAGCAAGTTTAAAGTACCATTTCCACTAAACTACTATCGTATACGTAGCCTATCTTATTAGGATATCTATTAATCATATAAAGACAAATAAAACTATCCCCTACTTTTACCCATTTAAACGACTAAGTATAAATGTATAATAGCAGACCAAATTAGCCCCTTTTTTATATATACAAACAAATAAGCAAAAGAGTACTAGAAACATGATTTCAAATACATTGACAATTGCTAAACTATGGCATTTCACACCAATAAGAGAAAATTCCTAAGCACATGATTTCTAATCAAGATGATGACATAAATACAAATAACAAGAGGCATACCAAAATTCTATTTTCGTGATATCTAGAGTATGCGAAGAAAACAAACGAGGAATTATCCGCACACTCGCAATAAACACCAAAACATGAATTCGTCTTAAACTTAAACTTAAGGAATCGGAAAGAAAATGAAAGACACTGACCTATTTTTGTGCAGTGAACCGAGACGTTGGCTTTGGATCTACCGAACTCCGACCACAAAATCGCTAACTCGAACTGCTGTTAAATACCAAAATGAACACCAAAATACCTCTGTTTCGGTTAAGAAACCAACAAAGACCAAGGAGTCAAATTTTGCAGAGCAGTTCTAAAGAGGTAAAAATTAGCCAAGAGCAAGAGAGATTAAGGTTAGCCAGCAGGTCCAAGATCCTCCAAAGTTGTTTCCGAACCCGAGTATTTATAGAGGTAACTCTAGGATTTCAATTTTTGAACCGGATTTCAAATTAACCGTTTTGAGAGTCAAAATAGCCGTTTAAAAACATCAAAATTGCAGATGAGAGATATTGTGAGACAAGATTTGCATGAGAAAGGATGTACTTTTCCTGAGCAAAGTTGATGAAGGTTTGAAATTTTCCACCAAAATGGGAAAAGAACAAACTATGTTACGGGAGAGGGGAGGGTTTCTAGAATAGTCTTTAGGGTTATGGGTTTTGCGGGTCGGATTATTCCTTGGAACAGATTTGGGTTGTTGTTGAGAAGTTAATAGTTGGGCTTTCAAGATTTTATATATTAGTTACTCTTTTGAATTCTTTCTTTCCACTAGTATTTCTTTTGGGCTTCTAGCTTAAAAAAAAATATATTATATAGGCAATAATCGTTAGTATTAAAATAAGTAGAAGACATTGCAAAATTACTACTACGCTAGTTTTGCTATATAAATACTATAGCATTAAGTGATTTTTAAAAAAATGTAGAAATTAAGAAATGTTACTACTTGATAAAATAGAGGTGAATAAGATGCTTTTTTTTTTTACAAGAAAAAACAAAACATAATAATAATAATAATAATAATAATAATAATAATAATAATAATAATAATAACTACTCTATTTTATGCTTTTAAAAAGAAGAATAAATGTTTATTCTTAGTGATAGTATAAGGTCCAATAAATAATTTAGAAAAAAAGGAGGGACAAAATTGGATGTCAACACCTTGTATGTCCCTTGTGACTTCCTGAAGCCTTTGCCACACTAATCTGTTTTAAATTATCATTTCTTCCTATAACCAGTTGTCCTTTTCATCCTTTTTATCAACTTCTCTGCTCAGCCACTTACTACCATAATCAAGATTATCCAATGAGGTTTGATCAATGACGTTCTACTGCTTGAATTGAGCTTCCCGGAGCACAATGTACTTGTCATACACTAGATCGTTCAATCTTTTCTTTCTACAAGGAATTAAAAATGATTATTGATACCTGATATTGATTAGCTCACCATCTATATGTATTGGGACTCGATTCTCTTTTTCAATTGATATATAAAATAATAGAATTAGGAAATCTTCTATTTACTGAATTAAAAAGAAGATAGTGAACCTTTATTGTGAAGAGGTTAAAACAGAGAACATATTGTGTTCACTAAAGCATGCATTTATCGTGACATCATAGAGCCAAGGGGGTGGGGCTTCTCTAGTGGCAAGAAAAGTCCACATGCTTGAATGAGTATAACAAAGTCAATGACTTCTGTAGAGTTAACTCTTGCATGAGTATAATTCGGAAGTGGTTATTTCTCAAATTTTTTAATATATGCGGAGGACTATATATGACTCCATGTTTGCCCTTGTATTTTTGTGCAGCTCCCTTTCAGAGTTTGGTGTTCTGGGATTTGAACTGGGTTATTCAATGGAAAATCCAAACTCTTTGGTTCTCTGGGAAGCCCAATTTGGTGATTTTTCCAACGGAGCTCAAGTAATATTTGACCAGTTTTTGAGCAGCGGAGAGGCCAAGTGGTTGCGCCAGACTGGGTTGGTTGTGCTTCTTCCACATGGTTATGATGGCCAGGGACCTGAGCATTCCAGTGCACGTTTGGAACGGTTCCTCCAGGTATTGTAGCTAATTCCATTTTCACAAGGCATTACTTCTTATTGAAGAACTTGCTCCTTCCTCTTTGGTTGAGGAGCCTTAAGATTCATCTGAAATAAATATGATTTGACATGCTGACTTTCTCTGAGAGAAAAAAGGTCAAGATGGAACAAGTCAATGCCATGTGAATCTATATGCAATCATTATGTGATGTATGCTAGATAGTAATAAGGTCCAATTACATACTACATCAATGTTGTTGCATTTATATCCTATACCTCAAAGCAGTTTTGAAGGGTATCATGTTCCATCTTCCCTTCTTTACAGAGTTGTTGCATCTTTCACTGTTAGGTTAGGATATCTTTATTTGTCTTGCCAGTGACTAGCTACATGTTACTGTGTTAGTTAACCATGGAGATACAATTGCATTTAGCCTCATGGTGGACATGGTGTTTGGGTTCTCTATATATTTTCTCCTCCAAAAGCGGGGAAGGTCAAGCGGGAAGATCCTTACTTGACCCCGGGGGACATTATGAATGTGTGTTACTTTAATGCTATTAAAGTATATAGCTCATTTCGTCCTTTGCTCAATGATTTTCATGGCAGATGAGTGATGATAACCCCTTTGTCATTCCGGAGATGGAACCTACATTGAGGAAACAGATCCAGGAATGTAACTGGCAGGTGGTGAATGTGACAACTCCTGCAAATTATTTCCACGTGCTCAGGCGTCAGGTATGCCTGATTTCAAGTTTTTTTAATTTTTTGAGCTTGTACATTTATGTATTCTCATGTAGCGCATCACCACCTTCTTAGATTCACAGAGATTTCCGTAAACCTCTTATTGTGATGTCCCCGAAGAACTTGCTTCGTCACAAGGAGTGCAAGTCAAACCTGTCTGAGTTTGATGATGTCCAAGGTCACCCAGGTTTTGACAAACAAGGTACCCGGTTTAAGCGTTTGATAAAAGATCAGAACGACCACTCAGATCTTGAAGAGGGTATCAGACGCTTGGTCCTTTGCTCTGGAAAGGTGCCTTTTCTTAATTCTTTCTTAGGATTGACCCCTTGCTTTCTTGTATACTTGTATTTCCTCTTAAGTTTGTTGGTATTCATGTCAGACACAAATAGTTGCTTGATTTAGCAATAAACGTGTGTAGGTGCAGACTGGGTGACAAAAGTAGCACGGCTAATACTAAAAAGAAATTGAGTTTTTTACTTGCTCTCCTCTTTATTTTTTTATATTTTTAATCAAGAAAACCTTTTTACTGAATGTCCACGAAGGCGTTGCAGCACTTTTCTTTGAATAACTGTTCTTTTGTCCTCACAAGTTGCTAGTGTTGAAGTATGCTTTCATGCCTTATCCCAGGTGTATTATGAGCTTGACGAGGAGAGGAAGAAAGTTGATGGGAAAGATGTTGCAATCTGTCGGGTGGAACAGCTTTGTCCTTTCCCATACGACCTTGTTCAACGTGAATTGAAGCGATATCCAAGTATGTCTTCTGAAATATTTGGCCTACCCTTTCTTGTTAAATCACAGAGAATGCTATGTTTTCTTTTAAAACCTTTAGAAACTGCACTAAATATTTATTGCACATAAGAGAAGTTTCTGCACCTGAAGCACAGTTGCTAGCAATACCTTTAAGGCAGTAGTTCGTGTAGACAAACACTAACTGATTTGGCTTTGATAGCACCTTTTATTGAGGTTTCTACTGTAAAGTTATGTCAAATGTTTAGCGAAGCTAATTTAATGTCGTTTAACTGTCATCTCGTCAGATGCGGAGATTGTTTGGTGCCAAGAGGAGCCAATGAACATGGGTGCATACAGTTACATTGCACCACGTCTTTGTACTGCAATGAAAGCACTTGACAGAGGTGATATGGATGACATAAAATATGTTGGTCGTGCTCCTTCTGCTGCCACAGCTACCGGTTTCCAACAGGTTCATGTGAAAGAACAGACCGAGCTTGTCCAGAAAGCCTTGCAACGGGATCCAATTATTTCTCCATTCTGAAGCTGAGGCCTTGTAGTATTCTTTGCACAAAGTACCAAAACTGATGGTGAAATAAGAGATCTAACTATATACAAAATACTTTCTGGTGAAAGTTTTGATTCTTTGGGAAACAGGGGCATATTGTTTGTGCTCTTTTTTCCTTTTTATTGGTTAAACTCAATTAATGCTTATAGTATCCTAGACCTGTACAAATAAAATGTCAGAACTAAGTGTCCTGTTCTCCCTTCAATTCTTGTGAGAGAATGAACTCCACTATTTGTCATCAGAGCTGGCAATACAATTGCTGATTTTGTTTCCAGTTTGTCATTGACCCATTTAAAAGAAGAATGAATGAAAGCTCTCCTTAGTCTCCTATAATTCTCTCCTTATTCTCCTATAGTTTGTATTATCTTCTCCAAATGTTTTTTTCTTCAATTGCTTATTAATATTTTCTAGACTTGGTTTAGAAAAAAATGGCTTTCACCATCAATGTTGCAAGATTGAAAAAGAGAGTCATGAATTTTTAATCTGAAAAATGAGTTAAATCAAGTGAAAATTATTGGATACATTGGCAGGATGAATACTTATAGTTCAAACTTGAGAAAAACTGCTTAGCTTCGAACATATATATTCAAACTTGAGAAATATATGTACATGTTTGAAGTTTGAGAGTTCCAAGGTATGTTATAAGTTTGGCTTGGCAAACCAAACTTCAAAGGCCAAACTTGAGACGCGTATGTAAGAAGTTTGCTTGCACAAATGTTTTACCAAATTTCTGACATTGGCAATTCAGACTTAAGATACACATATTTGAAGTTTGAGACTTCCAAGCTTAACTCCAGATGCTTATGTTAGAAGTTTGGCCTTGACAATCCAGAATTTAACGGCCAAACTCTTGTTGCGCATGTACCAAGTTTGCTTGCACAAGCAATATGTCAAACTTTTGATATTGCTAGTTCAAACTTCAGACGTGTATGTACAAAGTTTGCTTGCACAAGTGATATGTCAAACTACAACAACAACATCAATGACCCAGTAAAGTCTCATTAGGTGGGGTTTGGGGAGGGTGATGTGTACGCAGACCTTACCCCTACCCCGATGGGGTAGAGAGGCTATTTCCGATAGACCCTTGGCTCAGGAAGCTGGAAATAAAACAAGAAAAGAAGAAAAGACAATTCATTAGTAACGTTAACATAACCGTAGACATAAATCATAAAAGAAAACAATAAAATAGATGACATGCAATAACAATAACCGGCAACTAAAGTCTAAAATTATGAGAAACAATAAGATTAGTGTGAACTCTACATTAAACACAAGCCGTCTAAGACCATCCTACTCGAACTCGCCTCGCCCCTGAAATGGAGAAGGAGAAGCTCGACTACCACCATATCCTACAATTCTAATGCTCTCCTACAATTCTAATGCTCGACCTCCAGACCTTCTTATCAAAGGTCGTGTCCTCGAAAATCTGCACAAGTGATATGTCAAACTACATGCAAAATTTGTAACTTCGTATTAGAATATTTGCAACTTCGAACGCGTATGTTGGAAGTTATTTCTAAAGTGGTTAAACTTACAAATATTAATAAATTTCGGCTACGCCCAAAATGGGGTTCCCAAAATCGGCTATATGTGTATTTGACCAATTAAACTAGAGATGTAATTGTCACGACCCCAATCCCGGTCGTGATGGCGCCCAACACAACTGCTAGGCAAGCCCGACCATTTACACTCTCATCCCGAGCATGAAGCTCAAATCAATTACCTGAATATTTATGTCAACAATAAAGCATAACTGTATAACCACCCCAGAGATCTAGGGTCACGAGTCTAGAGCCTCTAAACAAGATCGGATAACAATATATAATCCAAATACTAAAGTCTGAATAATTGATATACAAAGGAAAACTGGAATAAGAAGAGAAGCCAGGTCCTGCGAACGCCAGCAGCTACCTTAGCAACTCGGATAAATACTGATAAAAGCTGGAGTGCTCGTATATCCCTCATGTGTACCTGAATCTGCACACAAAGGTGCAGGGAGTAGGGGTGAGTACTAAGTACTCAGTGAGTAATAAATATATAAAAGCAACTGAAAGTAGGAAATCCACAGAATACCACAATATGAAGCTAAACTACAGTCCGAATCTCCTACGAACTAGCATCAACAATACAATATAGCTACCATAGAGTAATTCAACAAATAAAGATGCAATGCAATGCACATAACCGCTACGGCGTGTAGCCCGATCCATTTAACGTCGACGGCGCTCACCAGGGGTGTGTACAGACTCCGGAGGGGCTCCTACAGCCCAAGCGCAAATACTGCTACGGCGTGCAGCCCGATCCTCATATCATAATAACCGCAGCGGTGTGTATCCCGATCCATCCTCAGTCCACTGCGGCGTGCAGCCCGATCCATCCTCAGTCCACAACAAGTATATAAGTCACACAACAGCTCAAATTATTTATTTCCAGGTTCCAGTTTATTTATTATGAAAATACTTTAATTTCTTATTTAATTTTTTTCCAAAATAGGTGACTTGGCATTTCAATACGGTGATTTCAAACCAGGACTGAGATCAGTGATTAAGCAAGTATAGCTATCACGTATATAACTATCCCCTAGGGATACTACAGGTCGGCACAAGGCCTCAAACACGGCTTACCGCCCAATATTATTTCAAACACATTATTTTTTTTTTCAACCACTAGTATCATATTATACTCATTCGGGATGGACTAAAGTCTCAATCCCCGGTCACAATCAATCCCGCACCTGCCACGGGTGCGAGCCACGCCCTACTAGCGTCACAATGTGCTAAGCCGGGGTTTCGAACCCTCAGGCTACCATATACACAAACTACTCACCTCTAGCCGGTCGAAGACTCGCCCGCGATGCCTTTTCCCTTTTAATTTTCCACCTCGTACGAAGAATCTAGTCAAACACAACAATTATATCAATTACGGGTCAAAGAAACATAACCCAATTCAATTTATAAGAAATACACGATAATACACCAAGTTGGTAAAACCCGGACCCCGGGCCTGCTTCTTGAAAAATTCCGAAATTCATACCAACAGATTCCTCGTCTCGCCACGAGTCCGTGCATATAAAATTTATCGAAATCGGAGTTCGAATGGCCTTTCAAAACCCAAAAATTCGTTTTCATGATTTAGGCCCTAGTTCTTCACAAATTCTACCAATTTCAGGAATTTTGGTGTTTATTCTAGCATAAAATCATGTTTTTGAGTCAAGAAACTTACCTCCAGCAATTACCCATTGATTTCTCTCCTAAAAATCACCTCAGAAGCTTCTTCCCGTTCCAAAATTGGAAGAAAACTCGACCTGCTCGTTCTAGGTATACTGTTCACGCGTTTAACTGCTCCCAATGGATTCCTTGTGAAATTCTAATGAATTTAGGCTTTTGAATCACTCAATTTGACCTTATAATGAAGGAGATATGTAGGTTTTAAGATTTGCAAATAGTGCAGGTTTTTAATACGTCGTCAGGGGCAGTTTCGTCATTAACCTGAAAATCTGGGCAGCTTTAGTAAAATGGCCATAAAATCCTCATACGATGTCCAAATTCGATGATTCTTTTTGCTACGGGTCCGTAATTACGATACGGATCTAGTTCTTCATTCAAAACAATAATCCAAGCTCATTTGTTCAATATGATATTATTTATGCTTGAAGAAACGATGTCGAAACATAAGAAAAACGACCATAACGCAACCCAAACCTATCTGAAACTCACCCGAGCTCCTTGGGACTGCATACGAACATACTAACATGCCACATATGATCATGCAAACTTAGTTTTACTCTGAAAACACCAAAACTAATATCAAAACACCAAATTTACATCGGATTCAAGCCTAAGTTCTTCCAAAACTTCCGAAACTTGCATTTGATCTAAAACTCGACCTAAACACCTCCGAATGATCTAAAATTTTGCACTCATATCCCAAATCACCTAACGGAACTACTGCAACTATCAGAATTCCATTCCGACTCCCGGATCAAAATATCACTTACCGTTCGGATTTCATCAAAATTCGACCTTAGCCAATTCAAGCCTAAAACTTCACCGGACCTCCGAATTCGATTCCGATTGCTCTCCTAAGCCATAAATAATTCTCCAAAACTAGTCGAATCATCAGAATTCAATTCTGAGCTGCCAAATTCATCGGTCAACATTCGGTTGACTTTTCCAACCTATTCTTCTCAAAAAGGGATTTATGGCCTTATTTCTATCTAAATTCCCTCCGATTTGCTTCTAACTTTCCAAACACATATAAGTTAGCATATTGAAGTATTAAAAGGAGAAAATGGGGCGATAACTCCCGTAACGACGGGTTGGGTCGTTACATTCTCCCCAACTTAAACAAACGCTCGTCCTCGAGCGTACCTAGAGTTGTACTAGAAGCAACCCAATAGCTGAATGACCTTACCAGGCATATATGCGGGGTGGTACCACGTCACCCTATCCATCATAAGTCTGATAACACAATATAGCTGAACTTTCACAGTCCATCTGAAACATAGACCACATTGCACCTCCGAAATCATATACCAAATCTGAATCCCACGTCTATATTCAGAATACACTCGAACCAACTGTAATAGCCCATACTCGCCACTCCGGGTGAGATCTTATGTTGTACCAAACAACTCAATTACTCGAGATGATGCCCTCTAATCACAACAATTTCCCACGATAACCAAATATTACCGAAAAACCTTTCTCGTTAGCTAAAGTCTTATTCCAACACCTTCATGTATGTTGCCCAAGGCAACCGAACACACGATATATCAAATCCATCTCTCAGGTCATTCATTCATGAATCCATTTCCCTTTTTGACCGACATTACAATATATTTCGGAGCCAAACCTCGATGTATTCCTTTCTAACCAACTGAAATCATATATGCCCGCACTCATTAATGGCTCCAACGATCATTCCGATTATGACACACCGCACTGGTGATATGACACCTCAACACCGGCCTAAGCCATAATGAGCACAACACAGGCTCCAATAAGAAACGCTTGAACATACTCAAATCATGACAACTACCTCAAACAAGGAGTTGTAATTCAAATTCCTCAATACCGTCACAACACATAACTGAGATCTTGTCTCACATCATAGAATTAGAGTACTTGAATCCTCCTCGAAAGGTCATAACTTCACGTGGCCTTGCCACGACTCATGATTCCATCCAAACACTATTACTCCCGAAGCACCTCAAGTCACCATGCTCAAAACAGTCAGCCACGCACAGATTTAGGTCTAAACTCAAGAAATCAATCTCACCCACGGTGAAACAATTAATATACGCCATCAAATCTTGTAAGGACACAACCGATGCGCCAGTCGCCGAGCGACACCCAACACTGACTTTCCTCAGAGACTAGGAAGTATAGTACGCAAGGTAACCTATAGAAAAAAAATACTATGCTCCATATTACATGGTTGTGGCGTGCAACTTGCTCAAAATGACATACCCGTGGTGGCGTGCCACCCGATCTAGATACCATACCCGTGGCGGCGTGCCACCCAATCCAAATAACCCGTGGCGGCGTGCCACCCGATCCACGCAAAACTCTCGCAAAAAAAAATGCACACCGAGTCGGATTTCTCATTACAACAAACATATATAGCCTCAAGCTCGGCCGCAAGATATGCATCCGACAAAGTCTCCCCAATACCGAAACTGGATCAATAGTAGAAACCTTTGCACTGATATCCGCCACGAAGGCCCCACTGACAAAGCAATACCTACCCGTCGTCCGCTGGTCCTGGGTACAACTACCCCGTTGGAGCATACTCTGATGCACTCTGTTAAGCAATTTGTGCCATTTCCGACATAGTCCATATCACATTAGTCTATACGACCTGACTTATGACAACCAGTCCGAAATAGAGTATCATAACCCCAAATTCATCATATCAAACTAAGAGAGAGCCATTAGGTCTTCCAATTTCCATTAATCGCCAAACGATGCCGATACACTCGATATACAACCACTGCATAGACGGATTACGAGAAATTCTAGTCTCCATTACCTATATAACACATGAATCACATTGCCTGATCCCACACTCCACTGTACGAATAGATAACACACATCAAGCATTCATTCATACCACGAAAGTCATTCAAAAATTTTTCCTATGCCATCAACAATTCAATCATCACCATCGATCCAACAAGAGAATACCCCCATACCACTAGATATTATCAGTTTACATTACCTTGTCCTTTTTGACCACATATCCTGCCAACCACTAGAATAGCAGTACCATTGATCGATTCTTAAATCACCTGCAGCTACCCGCACTAACCAATAATTTTTAATCACTTCCCATATATTATGAACTGATCTCAAGACCTTGAACATGCCATTATCAACTTCCCATAACACATCGCATATACCATACCACACTAAGATAACATGGAAAATTTTCATCCCTCTCCTACGCCGCATACATCGACGCACTCAACTAGCCAAGGACCTTCATGATCCCATATAGAAGAAAACTCATTACACATTCCATGCTTTGCATACCAACATGAGATTCACTCATTTTCAAACCACGGTAAGACACATCGCAAACTCTTTCTTCCAATTTATTGCACAAGATGAACTGCTAGGACTGAGTCCTTATACCCATATCGAGTTACACAACTGCTAGAACTCAAGAGCTTTATTGTACAATACCTGCAAGACTCATTACTTTGAACACATGCCAGGGATTAATCTTATCCTTATTACACCGTTTTGGTTCATTATCAAGCTGTCCCATTTAACCAATTTCCTTTCTAATTCATCTTTAATTTAATATTAGCATTTACTGTAGCACCACAATACCTCAACTCAGGTTACCACACGAGACTCATACATAAGACTACATGGTCTCAGGCTCACAGGCCGCTGAATACTCACTCAATGTTTCCCAGAAGTACCACATTCTACAATGCTTTATTTTGAAGAACTTTCTGCGATTTGTAATTCGTTATCATTACCTCCCAATACGGATATATAGAATCCCATCATTCACATAACATAACACAAGTCTTGATTTCTTCTAACGAAACCACCGTCTTTAGCCATATACACAATCTTAATACACCTGACTGTTACAAGCAAAATCTTAAACACCGCAAAACCATTCTCGGGCGTCATTCACCCTTATTCAATTATAATCCAACTGTCTTATTGAACAGAACCACTCGTGCCTTGTTAGAACTCTGACACCACAGAACATGATTTCATACAGATGCAATTA
The DNA here is from genome assembly GCA_032618575.1 of Nicotiana noctiflora. Classification (NCBI taxonomy): domain Eukaryota; kingdom Viridiplantae; phylum Streptophyta; class Magnoliopsida; order Solanales; family Solanaceae; genus Nicotiana; species Nicotiana noctiflora. The sequence goes on from JASVEL010003565.1 coordinate 72,152, forward strand.
GCTATCTTTCTTTTCTATACATCGAACATTCTTTACCAACAGCAGTTCAAGTCATCCTAGTATTTCTTCACATCTACGAAGCACCATAACCTTTATCAGAATTTTCCCAACATATTTAGAGACAGAACCAACATAGCACACAACAATGCACTCAGTTAATTAATAACAACCTCCCCAACTTGGCTGGAGTCATACATCAAAGCACTTTTAGCTGCCTATGTCATTCTTACTCAAATGATGCCACAATGTTACAGTGAGATTAAACTCAAGTCATTTACAAGCCTTGACAGAGACTCGAATCATCAGAGACCTTAACTCTTCTGCAATTCTTGCATTTATACACATACCACGGTTAAGCCTACTCTCTTTAGGTGACAGAAATCTTTTCTAAGTTCTAAATTTTTCAAAAATTTCGGCAGAGTTTCCTTTGTAAATTGGCCTATCCACCTGCCAGAGAATCACCAAACCATTCTAACAATACATCCACAACTCAACACGACATCACAATGCATTTCAACAACATTAAATCATCAATACTATACGAATCATATTATGACAATTTATACCTAAACCTGTGCTAGACATGCTCGTATCATAACACATATGAAATACCCTTTAATTACACATCCGAATCAACCCACCTACTTTGCCTCAATCTAGTATTTCAGTACAACACCTTCCACCAGGATATACATAGCATAATCACTTTAGTCTTCCTGAATCTAAATTCGTTTTACTACACGTAAGGCACTTCACCTTCCAACTAAGAGATATGATAAATATTCACCACGCCCATAGCTCGGAGTTACACAACAGATTACAATAAGGATCTAACATCTGACAGCTCGTACACTATTAAGCTGACATTTCCACAGTTAGGAACAATAACGATCACACGAAATTTTATAATACCATTTTGTAAAATCAGCACTTTGGTGCTCATGTCATAGACAAAGATCTGGCCTCAAGTCCTCCCCACTGGCCCAACATGAACTCACAAAGATTATATCTCGCCCCTCGATCAGGGAATCACAAGACATCAAGGTAATTATATTACCGAGTGCTCGAAGCGTACACAGACGTGTGGAAGGAATTTCAAAGATTATATCTCAAGCTGAATCAAGTACGCACGATAAGAATTCCAAGAAATGTGAAGTGTTTCCTAAAGGTTTGTAGCTTCCCGAGGATAAGTACAGGCGTCCCCGTACCGATCCACAAGACTCTACCAACCGGCTCAAGACTCATGGGGCCTAGTAACCTAGGCTCTGATACCAACTTGTCACGACCCCAATCCCGGTCGTGATGGCGCCTAACACAACTGCTAGGCAAGCCCGACCATTTACACTCTCATCCCGAGCATGAAGCTCAAATCAATTACCTGAATATTATGTCAACAATAAAGCATAACTGTATAACCACCCCAGAGATCTAGGGTCACGAGTCTAGAGCCTCTAAACAAGATCGGATAACAATATATAATCCAAATACTAAAGTCTGAATAATTGATATACAAAGGAAAACTGGAATAAGAAGAGAAGCCAGGTCCTGCGAACGCCAGCAGCTACCTTAGCAACTCGGATAAATACTGATAAAAGCTGGAGTGCTCGTATATCCCTCATGTGTACCTGAATCTGCACACAAAGGTGCAGGGAGTAGGGGTGAGTACTAAGTACTCAGTGAGTAATAAATATATAAAAGCAACTGAAAGTAGGAAATCCACAGAATACCACAATATGAAGCTAAACTACAGTCCGAATCTCCTACGAACTAGCATCAACAGTACAATATAGCTACCACAGAATAACTTAACAAATAAAGATGCAATGCAATGCACATAACCGCTACGGCGTGTAGCCCGATCCATTTAACGTCGACGGCGCTCACTGGGGGTGTGTACAGACTCCGGAGGGGCTCCTACAGCCCAAGCGCAATACTGCTGCGGCGTGCAGCCCGATCCTCATATTATATCAACCGCTGCGGCGTACAGCCCGATCCTCATATCAACCGCTGCGGCGTGCAGCCCGATCCATCCTCAGTCCACAACAAGTATATAAGTCACACAACAGCTCAAATTATTTATTTCCAGGTTCCAGTTTATTTATTATGAAAATACTTTAATTTCTTATTTAATTTTTTTCCAAAATAGGTGACTTGGCATTTCAATACGGTGATTTCAAACCAGGACTGAGATCAGTGATTAAGCAAGTATAGCTATCACGTATATAACTATCCCCTAGGGATACTACAGGTCGGCACAAGGCCTCAAACACGGCTTACCGCCCAATATTATTTCAAACACATTATTTTTTTTTTCAACCACTAGTATCATATTATACTCATTCGGGATGGACTAAAGTCTCAATCCCCAGTCACAATCAATCCCGCACCTGCCACGGGGTGCGAGCCACGCCCTACTAGCGTCACAATGTGCTAAGCCGGGGTTTCGAACCCTCAGGCTACCATATACACAAACTACTCACCTCTAGCCGGTCAAAGACTCGCCCGCGATGCCTTTTCCCTTTTAATTTTCCACCTCGTACGAAGAATCTAGTCAAACACAACAATTATATCAATTACGGGTCAAAGAAACATAACCCAATTCAATTTATAAGAAATACACGATAATACACCAAGTTGGTAAAACCCGGACCCCGGGCCTGCTTCTTGAAAAATTCCGAAATTCATACCAACAGATTCCTCGTCTCGCCACGAGTCCGTGCATATAAAATTTATCGAAATCGGAGTTCGAATGGCCTTTCAAAACCCAAAAATTCGTTTTCATGATTTAGGCCCTAGTTCTTCACAAATTCTACCAATTTCAGGAATTTTGGTGTTTATTCTAGCATAAAATCATGTTTTTGAGTCAAGAAACTTACCTCCAGCAATTACCCATTGATTTCTCTCCTAAAAATCACCTCAGAAGCTTCTTCCCGTTCCAAAATTGGAAGAAAACTCGACCTGCTCGTTCTAGGTATACTGTTCACGCGTTTAACTGCTCCCAATGGATTCCTTGTGAAATTCTAATGAATTTAGGCTTTTGAATCACTCAATTTGACCTTATAATGAAGGAGATATGTAGGTTTTAAGATTTGCAAATAGTGCAGGTTTTTAATACGCCGTCGGGGCAATTTCGTCATTAACCTGAAAATCTGGCCAGCTTTAGTAAAATGGCCATAAAATCCTCATACGATGTCCAAATTCGATGATTCTTTTTGCTACGGGTCCGTAATTACGATACGGATCTAGTTCTTCATTCAAAACAATAATCCAAGCTCATTTGTTCAATATGATATTATTTATGCTTGAAGAAACGATGTCGAAACATAAGAAAAACGACCATAACGCAACCCAAACCTATCTGAAACTCACCCGAGCTCCTTGGGACTGCATACGAACATACTAACATGCCACATATGATCATGCAAACTTAGTTTTACTCTGAAAACACCAAAACTAATATCAAAACACCAAATTTACATCGGATTCAAGCCTAAGTTCTTCCAAAACTTCCGAAACTTGCATTTGATCTAAAACTCGACCTAAACACCTCCGAATGATCTAAAATTTTGCACTCATATCCCAAATCACCTAACGGAGCTACTGCAACTATCAGAATTCCATTCCGACTCCCGGATCAAAATATCACTTACCGTTCGGATTTCATCAAAATTCGACCTTAGCCAATTCAAGCCTAAAACTTCACCGGACCTCCGAATTCGATTCCGATTGCTCTCCTAAGCCATAAATAATTCTCCAAAACTAGTCGAATCATCAGAATTCAATTCTGAGCTGCCAAATTCATCGGTCAACATTCGGTTGACTTTTCCAACCTATTCTTCTCAAAAAGGGATTTATGGCCTTATTTCTATCTAAATTCCCTCCGATTTGCTTCTAACTTTCCAAACACATATAAGTTAGCATATTGAAGTATTAAAAGGAGAAAATGGGGCGATAACTCCCGTAACGACGGGTTGGGTCGTTACAGTAATCCCCTTTTTCCAATTACAATTGTGGAAACAGGTCATAACTTAATTTCGGCTAATTCCCATTTTATTGATTTTTTAAATATTCATATCAATTTCATAAAAGAGATTTATAATTGACGATATTAATTTGAGAAATTTGATAAAGTTCCCATATTATATTCATGATGGTGTTAACAAATTATAAACATTATCAGGTCACTTATAATGTAAGGCAAACTACTCTACTTAGTAGACATTAATTGATAACCTAAAATAATCAGTAAGTGATATGATAAAATATGTTAAACTATGCTGATAATAAAAGTTTAAGGGGTGTTAACTGGCACCCCTTAGACTGAAAATTACACTGTATAACTATATATATATATATATATATATATATATATATATATATATACCCCTTGACTTCTTGGTAAATTTATTTTTTTATATTTTGATTTTCTTTAATGAAAATTCTGATTCGACCGCGTAGCTTAGTCACATCACACTACAAAAGCTATGGAAAAACAGATAGATTTGCTGCTCTGCTCTCGGCGTCACTTATTAGGGATAATGTGAAAGGATGAGGTGTATGTCATTTAGACTAAATCTGGAGGCCGTAAAAATGAAATGAGCCCCTCTTCTTTCCAGCACCACGTTTTCTTTTTTTTTTTTTTTATTCGGTTTCGGTATCTGTATAAGGGCTGATTAATTCAAATTCACAATGTGTAAGATCTATTCAAATGGAAAATATTTTTAATTAGAATATTTTTCGTTTTCAGGACTTGAGTTTAAATCTTCTAATTAAGTATGGAGGAATTTTTTCAAGCTTTTGTACAAACAATATCCGTCTATTGTCACGCTTCTAACTTGTGAGTTTAGTTTAAGATTACGATGGTTTTAGAATTTTACTTTCGATCTCAAATTGACTGCACCTTATTAAGATAGTCTCAACCTTTTGTATACATACATGTTAATATTCAGAAATTATTATATATGCACAAATATAAGAATACATATCTTTTCTATCCGCAAGTTTCTTTTACTATATGTTATTTCTTTTGTTTAGGTTATTCTATTATCTTATCTTTCTCTTACCAATACTTGTTGTTTATGTTTCTTTTTCATTTTTCTTTGAGTCGGTAGTATATCACAAAAAACTTCTCTACCTTCACGGCGGTTTACATACGATTTTTTGTAAGCGATGTCACGTATTTACATAAATGATAATAAATAAATAAGTATTATCTGATATTATCTGGAAATTCATACACAGGCACACTAATCTCCAGTTAATATGCTGAAATTTTTTGTGTTGCAGCAAAATAGTGACTATTTTTCAACGACTTTACAAACACTAATTATTTTTCAATTATCAATCCGAAAACTGACTAATACAAGTCCAAATATGAGCTTGCTTAGTAGAACAAGAAGTAATATTTTTTTAGGAAGTGGTGTCATTATTATATATTGCTTTATTTTTGCACCCCGCTTCCACCTATGTGCATCCGCCTGCTCTATTCTCCCTATATCTCACTTTATGAGGTTACACTAAATTTGTTGTTGTTATTGTTGTACAAATATAAGAATAATTCTTGGTGAAGCTGTATGGATGACAATCCATTAAAGGGTATAACAATAACAACGACCCAGTAAAATTCAACAAGTGAGTTTGAGGAGGATAGTGTATACGCAAACCTTACCTCTATTCGGAAGGCGTAGAAAAGCTGTTCCCGATGGACCCTCGGCTCCACCCGTTAAAGGGTATGTCCACCAATTGAATTATGCTCTATCTAGTCGTGCTTTTACTTTTACTTTTTTTTTCCCTTTTTACAGTGGGAAATAGTCATCTGGTTTCAAAGGAATCGCAGCAAATGTCAAATAGTAGGCATGCATTCAGTGCCCAAATCTGACTAGGAATGATTTGTTTTTGCCCACAGCTAATATTTGTGAAAAAACTGTCACATTATAGTTTGTTGCATACTGTTTTAATTTATCTACTGATGGGATATAAAGTAACGTAGTTTAATTTGTCAGATTAACGTGTCCCTGCATTTTACTGCTTTACCTTATCAATTACAAGATAATGAAAAAAAACAGAAATCCTATATAAAAGTACTGACCTAATTTACTCCAAATTATGGTTCCTAACGAACTAAGACAACCCATTACTGTCCCTCCTAATTCTTTGTAATCGTGGTTTACGTTGTCATCTTTTGCTTAATTTACAATAACACTATTAATCCTCGAACCGAGGGTTAATTAGAAACAACCTCTACCTTACCGCGGTAGGAGTAAGGTCTGTGTACACACAAAGACATCCAGAATTTTAGGACGATGAGTGCATTATGGTGAAGAGGTAGATTTTTTTTTTCTTCTTAAACCCCTCCCAAATTAGGAGGATCTATAGTGTTTCCACACTTTCCCTCCACGGTGACTCGAACCCAGGACCTAACGGTCGTAGGTGGAGGTGCTTACCAACTGAGCAAGCCTCACTTGTGAGAGAGGTAGATTTAGAATTCACATTTGATGTGTTTAACTTTAGTCTCTTACCATAGACCCACTATAATTTTAAAATTATAAGTTTCCAAAATTATTTTTAAATTTTTAGTGATTCTCACTTATAAATCTATGCTCCGTGCCAAAAACAAGACAGTCCAACATGGATTTGAACTGCCAATTTCACGCAAAGAGGTGCACCCAATAATTATTGCACCATGAAAATCTTTGAACATGGGTGCACTCATATATATATATATATATATATATAAGTAATTTTGAAGAAATATAATATTGTTATACATGATTTAGGGATAAGAGTATGGGTTCATGTATGGGTTTACGTGAACTCATATCTTAAGACCTAGAAAAGTGATAATAGGCTATATTCTTGTAGTTTAGCAATCATTTAAGCCCTAACTTAGCTATGCTTTATTGTTATATGAAGGCTAAATGACAACAAATGGCTCTAATGATGAATTTTGTGTTTTGCAGGAGCAAGTCTTGATTAGGAGGACATTGAACAACATTTGGAGCTAATTTGGAGCAAGAAAAGCCATTCAGAGGTGAATGTGCTTGAAATAAGAAGAAAAAAAAATAGAAATCAAGTGAACTAATGAGTGCGGGCCAAGCGCAAGCGCTCCAGCCGCACTAGTAAGGCAAAATAGAACGTGATATGCGCAGCCCAAGCGCGGTCGCACTTAGGGTTAATTTCGTAACTTTGGGGGAAACTCTCCTTAACATATAAGAAGCCTAGGTCGCCCAACGAGAGGGTATCAAGGTTTTGAAGGAGTATTGAAGGCAAGAAGAGGCAAGAGGCAAGGTGGAAGATTCGGCATAAAGTTTTACTTTTCTTCCTCTTGTTTTGATTATTAATGATTAATTCTACTCTTGTGATGTGAAAATAATTATGCGTAGCTAAACATTTAATTTAGGATTTTGATGGAACCTCTTGGAGGAATAATTTATGATATGTTAGTATGGATTTGTCTTAATAATTTCTCTATTTGTTCAATTATTGTGATTGTTGTTGATTGAACGACCTCAATCAATTGTGTCTATTTAGTATGCGTTACTCAGGAGATAGTGTATATTTAGTTAGTTGTTGAACAACACCACTCATAACATATATGAGGGATATATACGAAGGGTTTAAAGGTGGGATTAAGAATAACGAAACCTTGGGTGCGATATAAGTGAGCTGTAACTAAGTCCAGCTAGCGTAATTCAGGGGAATATGTCTAGTATATTATTGTAATTACTCGGAAGAGAGTAACGACATTCATAATGCTCATGATCGATGTGAGCACGTAATTTTTGCCCAAGCAATTAAATTCCAAAATAAAAATATACAAAATAATTTTTGATTGCAATTAGTTTGATTAAGTATATAGAAAATACATGTGTGTGTTTTTAATTGATAAAAAATAAAATTTGAAACAAAATACCAAAAAGGAAATTAATTAGAAAAAATCACAAAAATTATAGAGTAAATACTAGTAAATTAGTAAATCAAGCAAAAATACAAAAAAAAAAATTGGAAAATAAAAGAAAATACATCACTGTAAAATGTATACAAGGAAAATAAGTATAAAATACAAAAGAAAATATAAGAAATTAAATAAAAACAATTCAAAAAAAATAACAAAAATAATAAAAATACAAAAATACAATTTGAAATAACAAAATTGGGCCAAATACATAAATATATTAAGCCCAAATACACTACATAGACCAGGCCGAAATAATTTTAGCCGGTCTGCCCAGTTACAAGACCAAACGATGGCGTTAGCACCAAATGATCTAGGCCGTTGATGTTTTAATTCAAACGGACCAAGTAAGGCGGTGGCTGTATTAACAAAACGACACCGTATAAAGAATTAATCACGACCGTCCATCTCATTTAATCAAACGGACGAAACTAGTCAATCACTTAAACAAATGACGTAGTCTAAGGAATTAAATCCTGACCGTTCAAACATCTAATCTAACAGACCAAATAAGAGACCTCACTAAACCAAACGGCAGCGTTTTGAGGACAAAAGATCTGGACCGTTCATCTAACTAAATCCAACGGTTGAGAAACAACAACACATAATCAATATATATCCCCAAACCTCCCGTTCATTTTTCATTACATACATACACCTCTCATCACACAAACCCTAGCCGCCATGAAACCCCTCTTCTTCCCCCCCTTTTCTCTCACAGAGACCACTGGAACCCTACTGGTGGTCAGTCTTCTACTACCTTCTCCGGCTAAGGCCAAACCTCTAAACTCCTCTTTTCTTATTCTAACACTTCTAACACCATTAACCCCGTCCAAAAACCTACCAGTCTCCATTTTTTAAAATTCCAGTCGCCGGAACCCTAGCCGGCGACCACCAAGGTATGAACCAGACCCCCGCCTTAACACCCTAGAACAGTTTTGAGATGATCTATCACCCCACCATAGTCCCATACCTCGAATATTACTCTAACCCTTTGAATATTAGAAAAAGTCTCGCCGGAACCCTACTCCGGCGAGCACCCAAAAATAAAAATCCTTCAAAACCTCACCCCTAGTCTCTGAATACTCCCTCACACACCCAAACCAGACTTCCAAGAGTCTGTTTGGGAGAACTGTCATCTGAGAGACCTTAAGTCTCCGAAACACTAAAAGAATCAAGAAAGAAGAAAGAAAATGAAAGAAAGAAGAAAGAAAGAAGAAAAGAAAGAAAGAAGAAGAAAATGAAAGGAAAAGAACAAAGCCTTAAAAGCTAAGTACTCTGAAAACTTGTTTCTGTTCAGTATCTTTGTGTGCTCTTATCTATTTAAAAATCCCTATGCATGATAAAAGTGATTAAACGCCATGAATCCATCTCTGTGCTATACTTTGCTCTTCTATGTTCATACTTGTTAAAAACCTGAGTTTATTACATGTATGCGTGAAATCGACTTAGTATTCTTAAGTTCTGATATTAGCTACCTGTAAATCATGTGCTATTAGTTATTTTTATGTTATTGTTCAATAGATCCTGTCTCGACTAGGGTTTTGATTAGTTGGAATTCAACCATTATCAATCTGTCTCTCGGAGTTCTGATTAATTTGAAAGTTGGTCGTAATTAAGGCTATTTGTGCAAAACAACATAAATATGGCTACATTTGCAATATGATTTGTATGTTGGTTTCTTCTGAACTTCTGAGTGCTTATGCATATTTAGGTTGTATGTGTAAATGTCTTTTGTGGTTATGTTTGCAACACAATATGGGTCTTAGAATGGTTATCCTTGTAAAAGTGGTTAACATTGAAAAGGTCATATAGTCTGAAACTGGCTAATTTTTAAAACAAGTCTTAGGGGGTTATATTTTAAATACATTCAATTACCCAAGTCTTGGCAGACCTAATATAGGTCAGGTAAATATGATTAAATGCAAAGGGTAAAAGGGGAAAGGGAAATGATATTTTTGTAGATTACATAAAGTTTATGAGGGTATAAACGACTTTAATGCCTGGTTTTTCTGAAAATACATGAACAATAAGGGGTAGACTAGGCATAGTTAAAAGGTAATTGTGTAATAAACCTTAGCAAGTGAGGGCAACTAGGTAAAATCTGCCCAATGGAACAATAGAGAACAACCTAGAACCTTCTAGCAGGGGTTCAAGTGCATTTCATTCGATTTCTGCTATAATTAATTGATTCAATTGGAAAAGAATTGGGGAGGGAAATAGAAATAAATAATTCAAAATTCTCCCCCAAATTCACTCTATAAATAGGTTGTTTCAAGCCTGAAAAAGGGGTTCAAAAATTTTTACATTGGGTCTGATTTTTGGTTCTAAGTTCTGAATTTAGAGTTTGGGAGGTTCATAATCTAAGAGTTCTAATCTTCAGAACTCTACTGGTCTTCTACTTAGCATACAATTCGAGTTCTATTTCTGGAGTCTTTGCTGGTTGTTCCTCTTATGTGTTTATTGAGACGTAGCTTGGATTTCTGTTGTGCTCGAGTTATTTGCTGGTTGCCTACTGAGTTTGGAAGCTTGCTGTGTTAATATCTGCTCCTGTTTGCTGTTGATATTTGGCTGCTGATATTGCTGATTTCTCTTCTCCTTCATCCCCTTAGAACTCATCAATTTACTTTCATTTGATCAGGTACACTACTATTTCCTGAATGTGTAATTGAAACATGATGAAGGAATGAAAGTAAGATTAATTTGTCGAAGCTGTATCTCTGTTTTTCTTATATTTGTAGCTATAATTTAAGATCTCTTGTAATTCATTTAAGAATGGGTTGTAATAAGTAATAGACTATATGAACTCTATTAGATTAAAGTAGTAGTAAATAATACTATAGTAAACGTATCTAGTAGCTAGATATAATTATCACCTAAATCTAAAACTAAAACGGGCTAAAGCACAGCTATACATTTAGATATATAAATATGTTTTTAAATTAGACATATAAAATTAGAACTTAGCTATTTTGTTTTTTTGAGTTCCGAATTAGAATCAATTTAATTCAAAAAGTATAAGTAGTTTCGAAGTTCAAATTGTATTACTGTTTATCTTACTTAAAATGATTTATTTATAAATTTGCTTTCAAACTTTGTGAAACAGTAGTCCAAGCATGCTTAGTTAAAATTACAATACTGTTTTCTTCCGTTAAAGAATAAAGTGAAAAAAATAATCTTGTAACCAGTATCATGATAACAATTAGAATACCAGATTGTGTCGTATGGAATAATAAACATTGATACAAACTACTGTGCTAGAATTCTTAATTAGTTGTTAAATATTGAAACTCAGTAGTGACTAAATGCAAATTAGAATTTAATCTATTAACTGTTACATTTATAAGTGCTGCTAAAAATGATAATTAGTCAAGCCTTAAATGTGAATTTGGGCCTCAATGGGAACCAGGCCTGGATCGAATTAATGTGGCATTCATGCCTTCGAATAGGAACAGAGATATACGCTGGGCTCCAGAGGCCCAGTTGTATTTGATTATAGATTGTTAGGCAGTCTGAAGTCCAGGCCCAAAAATAAATAATGGCCTGGACTCCAATATTGATAAGTCTGAAATTAATACAAAAACAGTCATATATTAGGAAGAAAAAATAAAAAATAGAAAATATAGTGCATGAATAGGATTGGACTTTAAAAAATAAGGGATGAGCCTCGTACAAAAATGAAACCATACGGGGCCCCCAAATAAGTTTTAACATAAAAATTCTAGACTCGGAAGGACCGTTTAGCGAATTTCACGGTCTTTCCCAAAGTTAATAAAGACGTAGATACTTTAGGCGTGATTAATAATATTACATTCCTAATACGGGTGCACATTTATGTGACCTAAATCTCAAATCCCGGCGAAGCTGAAATGCACTAAAGTCACAGGCGTACTAATATGGTATGACTCGAAATGCGTTTTCGCGATGTCGCAATTCTTAAAAATGACAAAGAGGGACATTAGTAATGCATAAAAATGAAGCATATAAAGAAATCGGATAAAAACAAATACAGCAGTTGAGCGACCGTGCTAGAACCCCGGAATCCGGGAGTGCCTAACACCTTCTCCCGGGTT
>JASVEL010003566.1:0-76733 GCA_032618575.1 Nicotiana noctiflora
TTGGCTTGAAACCCAAACCGAAGGTATCAGTGCCACCTGGAATATGAATTGGTTGTGTTATACCCTGCAAGGTAGCTCCTAAACCCTTTCATGGAGAGAACCCATTCTTTATTATCTCTTTGGAAACCATGACCGCTGTTGGGGCCTCTTTAGGTACTAGCATATTTTCTCCTTCTGATATTTTGTTCACAGTCACGGTGTCCATTACTTGGTACACCCACAGACCTTTGTCTCCTTCAACCTCCTCAAATGGCGTAATAGCATTACAAACATTGTTTTCCCCGTGCACTATTATTTCTTGTTGCTCCCACTCAAATTTTACCATTTGATGCAAAGAAGATGGTACTGCTTTCGTAGCGTGGATCCATGGACGTCCTAACAAAAGGTTGTATGACAGCGACATCCAGCATTTGAAACTCCATGGTGAAATCCACTGGTCCGATAGCAAGTTCTAGTATGATATCTCCTTCGGTGTTCTTTCCGCCTCCATCAAAACCCCTCACATATACACTATTTTTGTGAATCTTCTCATGATTAACTTTCATCTTCCCTAGAGTTGACAATGGACAAATATGGGCACTTGATCCATTATCCACCAAAACACGAGTTACTATAGATTCTTCACATTTTACCATGAGGTATAGTGCTTTATTATGTTGCGTCCCTTCTAGCAGTAGTTCGTTGTCTGAAAATATTATCTTATTTGTCTCAAAGATCTTGCTTATGATTTTCTCTAGATGACATACCGAGATTTACTCTGGTATGTGGGCTTCATTTAAAATCTTCATCAACGCCTTTCTAAGTTCATCAGAATGAATTAGAAGGGATAACAACGATATGTGAGCGGGCGTCTTCCTCAATTGCTCAACTATGGAGTAATCTTGAGCTTTTATTTTCTTTAGAAATCCCTCAGCTTCTTCCTCGATGACTGCTTTCTTTACATAAGCTGGATTTTCTTTCACCACTTTCGTCTTTCTCAAATCATCAGGGGCAAAACATCGCCCAGACCGGGTCAAACCATGAGTTTCATAAATTTCCCCTTTGACTTCTTTCCCTTTATACATTACAATTACCTTATCATAATTCCAAGGTACAACCTTGGTATTCACAACCAGTATCTGAACAATAGGTTTGATAACCACTGGCTCTATATAAGCCCCTTTCATAGTCAGTATGGTCTTTACCCTAGGTACTATCACTTTTACGGGCTCGGGATCATTCAACAATGATGGCTGTTTTATTGGTGGCTCAATTGACACTTTCTCACTTTCAGCTTTCTCCTCAACCTTGTTGTTTGCTTTAAGTGTCATCACTGTCTGAGAAGGTTTTTTGCAGCTTTCTCCCTGTACTAGCTCTATCATATGTGTTTCATGATGCCCCGGCAAAGGATTTTGCCTTATGTTGGGAGTTTCAGGGGCTTGCACCTCAATTCTTCTGGAGTCAATGAGTTCTTGTATTGAAGACTTTAAGTGCCAACATTTCTCCGTGTAATGTCCCGATGCCCTAGAGCAGTATTCATAATGGATAGATTGGTCTAAGTTTCTTGGTGGAGGGTTGGCATTTTAGGTTCAATGGGATTCCGCATTCCTAATTCTCTCAACCGATGAAAAAGACTGGTATATTATTCTCCCATAGGAGTGAAAGTTCTTTTTCTTTGAGCCATGTCACCTTTCACTTGAGGGTCAGGACGGAAGTTTGTTCGGTTTGGATTTCTATAGGTTTTTTATGGTGGCTAGGCATTTTGGGCATGGTAGACATTCTGAGGAGCTGGGGTTCGCCATGAAGGTGGAGGCGGTGGATAAGGTTGAGCATGCTGGACAGAAAATTAAGGACCGATTAGAGGATAATATTATGGAGGTGGGTTATATGGTGCTGGTGGATATGGTTGCTGTGGGCGAGATTTATGATGATATGGGTTGGGGTCCCGGGACCAGGATCTTCCTTCAATAACCGCCACTTCTTCCTTCTTCTTCTTTCCAATCGACCCTCATGTTCCTGTCTGAATTGCTTGATTGTAGCCTTGATGGCTGAGTAGCTCGTAATCTTGTTCGTCTTCAGACCTTCTTCCATAAATCTCCCCATCTTTACTACCTCATTAAAGTTTTTCCCAATCACAGATACCAAATGGCCGTAGTATGTTTGATCTAAATCTTGTAAGAAACAATCTACCATTTCTCCTTCTTTCGTTGGTGGATCCACACGGGCCGCCTGTTCGCTCCACCTGAAACCATACTCCCGAAAGCTTTCTCTAGGCTTCTTTTCCATCTTAGTCAATGACAATCTATCAGGGATGATTTCCAGATTATATTGAAAATGGTTTGTGAATGATTGAGCTAAATCATCCCAAATGAACCATCGGGTATGATCTTGACGGGTGTAGCATTCCAATGCCGAACCACTGAGGCTTTGACTGAAGTAGGCCATAAGTAGTTCATCCTTTCCTCCAGCTCCATGCATTTTACTGCAATATCCTCTCAGATGGGCCACTATCTCACCATGGCCATCGTACATGTCAAATTTTGGCAATTTAAACCCGGCAGGTAGCTGTTCCTCGGGGAACAAACATAAGTCCTTGTATGCCACACTAACTTGGCCTCCCAAAACCTGCATATTGTGAAACGACTGCTCAATGCTCTATATTTTCCTTGCCATCACCTCTTGTTCATGGTTTATAGTAGGTTTCTCTTCCTCCGTCATGTCGATGAGTGGGGTGTAAGAATCATGTTGCCTGAAAGTGGGTTCTGGAGGGTAGTAATGATTATCCTGGACATGAAATACAGGCTCGCTAGAGGATTTATGTAAAGCGACTGGTGGTGGTTCCACATACACGGGAGCGGCCTGGGGTGGTAGTGGTGGAGCTTGTTTAGGTAGGGGTGGTGGTACTTGTGATGTAGTGGCATATTAGTGCGGGTAAGCGGGATATGTGGATGATGAGATCATGGTGGGTGGTTCTTGGTTTGGGTTTGAGGGAGGAATATATGTGGGGTAAACTGGGTAAGACGGTAAGGGTTGCCCCCTTGACCAAGCATGGTATATTTTTGACATATGTTGTTTCAACTTATACATTGCTTCCTTCATGCTAGTCACATATATTACTTCCTCCTCTTGCACGGGATCCATGATTGTAGGCTCAATTTCTTGGGTTACAGCTTTTGTAATGCTTTTAGAACGTGTGTTGTAGTTGTGATGTGCCAGAATGTCAGTTGCTAACTATTTTATCTAATACTCATCAACAACAAAAACTTCTTAATTGTTAGATCATAATAGATAAACATCACAAGTTTTAAAAACACAACTTTTGCCTAGTAATTATGCATCATCCCGGCATTATTCTTCTTTTAGTCCGCCAATTATCTTTTTCCCGCTTTTTTTTTCTTATGTTTCCACCCTCATTGCTTTCATTGTTTCTTTTTCTTCTTTTCCCTTTTTTCTTTCCTCTTTTTTTTTCCTCTTTTTTTTTCGATCCTATATGTTTGCCTATCGCTCAAGCAATTTTCATATAAGAGAAAAATAATGCCAATTTCTTTTGAATTTTCATTTATATTCAAACATTGATTACAAAAGATGATGTTGTACTACAACTTTCTAAATGCGGAAAAATACAAATACAAAAATGCATGCCCTATGAATACATTAAAGCTCCTAGTGCCCGCGAGACATTGTTCGGTCTTACTACGGGCTAATATGCTAATCCCTTTTGGAGTTTGTCCAGGTCGGTCATTATTTGTTTCACAAAGATCATTGCTGCTGCGGTAAACATTGACTGAGTCATATCCTCGCACATGTTGGCATTTTCGCGTAATGTACTGAGCAATGTTGACAATTCTTTCCCTGATGACCCTTTTTACCAGCATCTAGGGTTTGTTGGTTCTTCTTTTGAAGTTGTTGTAGCTCCAATTCTAATTGAGCCATGGATGCATTTTACTGCATTATCCTCTCAGATGGGCCACTATTTGACATGGCCATCGTACATGTCAAATTTTGGCAATTTAAACCCGGCAGGTAGCTGTTCCTCGGGGAACAAACATAAGTCCTTGTATGCCACACTAACTTGGCCTCCCAGAACCTGCATATTGTGAAACGACTGCTCAACGCTCTATATTTTCCTTGCCATCACCTCTTGTTCATGGTTTATAGTAGGTTTCTCTTCCTCCGTCATGTCGATGAGTGGGGTGTAAGAATCATGTTGCCTGAAAGTGGGTTCTGGAGGGTAGTAATGATTATCCTGGACATGAAATACAGGCTCGCTAGAGGATTTATTTAAAGCGACTGGTGGTGGTTCCACATACACGGGAGCGGCCTGGGGTGGTAGTGGTGGAGCTTGTTTAGGTAGGGGTGGTGGTACTTGTGATGTAGTGGCATATTAGTGTGGGTAAGCGGGATATGTGGATGAAGAGATCATGGTGGGTGGTTCTTGGTTTGGGTTTGAGGGAGGAATATATGTGGGGTTAACTGGGTAAGACGGTAAGGGTTGCCCCCTTGACCAAGCCTGGTACATTTTTGACATATGTTGTTTCAACTTATACATTGCTTCATTCATGCTAGTCACATATATTACTTCCTCCTCTTGCACGGGATCCATGATTGTAGGCTCAATTTCTTGGGTTACAGCTTTTGTAATGCTTTTAGAACGTGTGTTGTAGTTGTGATGTGCCAGAATGTCAGTTGCTAACTATTTTATCTAATACTCATCAACAACAAAAACTTGTTAATAGTTAGATCATAATAGATAAACATCACAAGTTTTAAAAACACAACTTTTGCCTAGTAATTATGCATCATCCCGGCATTATTCTTCTTTTAGTCCGCCAATTATCTTTTTCCCGCTTTTTTTTTCTTATGTTTCCACCCTCATTGCTTTCATTGTTTCTTTTTCTTCTTTTCCCTTTTTTCTTTCCTCTTTTTTTTTTCTTTTTTTTTCGATCCTATATGTTTGCCTATCGCTCAAGCAATTTTCATATAAGAGAAAAATAATGCCAATTTCTTTTGAATTTTCATTTATATTCAAACATTGATTACAAAAGATGATGTTGTACTACAACTTTCTAAATGCGGAAAAATACAAATACAAAAATGCATGCCCTATGAATACATTAAAGCTCCTAGTGCCCGCGAGACATTGTTCGGTCTTACTACGGGCTAATATGCTAATCCCTTTTGGAGTTTGTTGTCACGACCCGGATTTTCCCCCAACATCGGGATCGTGATGGCTCCTACTCGTGGTAGCTAGGCAAGCCACTGTATTCATACTATCCTGTTTTTAACACAATTTTACTTAAATAAATGCGGAATGCTTTATCGAAATAGAAATAACAAATCACAAGGTGAAAATCATACCGAAATCCTCTACCCAAGACGTGGAGTCACCAACTCACGAACTACTATGGAATACTACACATAAAAGTCTGAAGGAAATATAACATAATTCTGTTTGTCTCGGAACAAAGAGACTACAGCTAATAACATAAATAAAGAGAGAGACGCCGGGCCTGCGGACGTCTGCAAGCTACCTCGGTCTCAAATGTGATCAACTCCCACGCAATCAATTCACTGCTGCTGCTGCTGCTCTTGATCGTAACCCGGACCTGTGCAAAAACGCACAGAAGTGTAGCATCAGCACAACCGACCCCATGTGCTGGTAAGTGCCTGGCCTATCCCGGCGAAGTAGTGACAAGCCTAGGACCAGACACTCACATAAACCTGTGCAATTCAATATATATATATGTGTACCACAAAATAACAAGAAATAATCAAGTATTAACACAATAAGGAATACCTTAAAGAATTCAACAATTAATCACAGTTAATAATTTCACAAGGAAAAACAATGTATAATGTAAACACAAGTAATATCACTTCAAGAAATAGCAAGCAGTTGCACGGCATGATCCTTCGTGCATAATCAATAATAGGGCACGGCATGATCCTTCGTGCATAATCAATAATAGGGCACGGCATGATCCTTCGTGCATAATCAATAATAGGGCACGGCATGATCCTTCGTGCATAATCAATAATAGGGCACGGCATGATCCTTCGTGCATAATCAATAATAAACATGGCACGGCATTAACCTTCGTGCATAAATAAATAAACATGGCACGGCATCACCCTTCGTGCATTATCACTCTTCCTCACCCAAATAACAATCACAATTAAGGGCAAAGAAAGAAACAGTAATTCATAAACCGTCCCATCAAGGGCAATCAATAATTATCTTCACAACAAGTCCCAACAAGGGAGAACAATAACAATTCATCCGTAATATATCTCAAAATAATCATTTTCCAACGACTCACGGTCATACTAGACGCCAATGTATGGATGCTCGTCACCACAGCCCATACACCGCACTCGATCACATAACACATAACACATAATCCTATTCCCTCAAGCTAGGATAGAACAAACACTTACCTCGAATGCTTATGAACAATTCACTCCGTGGAAATGTCTTTTCTTTCAATTTGGCTCCAATCCAACCGTATCTATACACAATTGATTTAATATCATCAATTTCTACTCCACAAACTAATTCTTAATACCAAATACAACTTTTACAACATTCTGCCATGAATAGTGAATTTCAACCCCGGGCCCACATGGTTGGAACTCGGGGTTAGGACCAAAATCCGGTTACCCATCCCCCCACGAGTTCATATATATAATTTGTTTCAAAATCGGACCTCAATTCGAGGTCCAATTCCCCAATTTATGAAAAACCCTATTTTCTAACAAAAACAAGAATTCTACCATGAAAATCATTGATTTCTTATGAAAAACATGTTTAATGATGTTAGAAATTGAAAGAATTAAGTAAAAAGTGACTTACTATCGTTTTGATGAAGAAGAAATCCTTGAAGAATCGCAAATGGGTGTTTTGGTTTTGTAAAATGTGAAGAAATGACCGAAATTCGTGTTTTTCAGGTCTCTGTGTTCGCATTTGCGAACATGGGTTCGCAATTGCGAACCCCGACCATTTTCTGGAGTTTGAAAATTAAGCCAAGGGTGGGAAGTTCGCATTTGCGAACTAAAGTTCGCATTTGCGAACACATGCCGTATAAGGCAGTGTTCGCATTTGCGAACAATGGTTCGCATTTGCGAACCAAGGCAGTATGGGGAATGTTCGCATTTGCGAACTTTTGTTCGCATTTGCGAACATAGGCAGGCACCGGGGACCTTCGCAAATGCGAACAATTGTTCGCATTTGCGAACAAGGCTGGGTCAAAGGGGGCTTCGCATTTGCGAAAGGTTCGCATTTGCGAGCCTTGCCTTACACTGTCCCCTTCGCAATTGCGAGAAATACTTCGCAATTGCGAAGCCAACAACTGGGTGAAAAACCAGCAGTTCAAAAATTCAGAATTTCATCCAACGACCTATCAAATCTTTACCCGAGCCCCCCGGGCTCCAAACCAAACATGTACACAACCTCAAAAACACATTAAGAACTTGTTCGTGCGATCACATCGCCAATATCACCTCGTTTTCATCAAATCAAGCCTCAAATGCATGATTTTCATACCTTTAGTTTTCAAAACTTTCAAATTTGGGACTCAAGGTCCAAAACATCTCAAACGACATCCAAATGTCACCAAACTTTACAAAAATCACATAAATCATATTTAAGACTTGTACCGGGCGTCGAACCAAAATATGAGCCCGATACCAAGGTCAATTAATTTATTTCCTTTAATAATTACATCAAAAACAATTTCACATAAAAATTCATAACTTGGGCTCTAGGCCTCGGAATTCGACTCCGGACGCATGTCCAAGTCCCATATTTTCCTACGGACCTCTCGGGACCATCCAATCTCGGTCCGGATCCGTTTACCAAAAATGTTGACCGAAGTCAACCATATCAATATTAATATCATTTTTATCCAAATTTCTCAAAGAATTCATATTTTCTATCACAAAAATCTTTCCGGCTACATGCTCGGATCGTGCACGTAAATCGAGGCAACATAGAATGAGGTTTTCAAGGCCTCGTAAGCTCGAAATGATTAATTAAATAAGTGATGACCCTTTGGGTCGTCACAATCTCCACCTCTAAAACAACCGTTCGTCCTCGAACGGACAAAAGAAAGAAGTACCTGAGTCAGGAAACAAATGTGGGTAGCGGCTCCGCATGTCAGACTCGGACTCCCAGGTCGATGCCTCAGGAGGCTGACCTCTCCACTGAACACGCACAGAAGGATAACTCTTCAACCTCAACTGTCGAACCTGCCGGTCTAGAATGGCCACCGGCTCCTCCTCGTAAGATAGATCATTGTCCAATTGGACAGTGCTGAAGTCTAACACATGTGTGGGATCGCCGTGGTATCTCCGAAGCATAGATACATGAAAAACTCGATGCACGGCTGATAAGCTAGGCGGCAAAGCTAATCCGTAAGCCACCCCTCCCACTCTGTCTAGAATCTCAAATGGGCCAATATACCTAGGGCCGAGCTTGCCCTTCTTCCCAAACCTCATCACGCCCTTCATAGGCGACACTCGAGCAATACTCGTTCACCAACCATGAAATCTACATCTCGAACCTTACGATCCGCATAAGTCTTTTGCCTAGACTGAGCTGAACGCAATCTCTCCCGAATAGTCTTGACCTTATCTAAGGCCTCTTGAACTAAGTCTGTACCCAACAACCGAGCCTCTCCCGGTTCAAACCATCCAACCGGTGATCGACATCGCCTACCATACAACGCCTCATACGGAGCCATCTGGATGCTAGATTGGTAACTGTTATTGTAGGCGAACTCTGCTAATGGCAGAAACTGGTCCCACGAGCCTCCGAAATCAATAACACAGGCTCGAAGCATGTCCTCGAGAATCTGAATAGTCCTCTCCGACCTGGCCATCCGTCTGAGGATGAAATGCTGTACTCAACTGAACCTGGGTGCCTAACTCCTGCTGGACCGCTCTCCAGAACCGCGAGGTAAACTGCGTACCCTGATCAGAGATAATGGATACTGGCACCCCATGGAGACGAATAATCTCCCTAATGTAAACCTCCGCTAACCTCTCCGACGAGTAGGAGACAGACATTGGAATAAAGTGTGCTGATTTGGTCAGCCTATCAACAATGACCCAAATAGCATCAAATTTTCTCCGAGTCAAAGGAAGTCCAGTAACGAAGTCCATAGTGATTCGCTCCCATTTCCACTCGGGAATTTCAATCCTTTGGAATACACCACCAGGTCTCTGGTGCTCATATTTCACCTGCTGACAATTTAGACACCGAGCGACATACGCAACGATATCTTTCTTCATTCTGCGCCACCAATAGTGTTGCCGTAAGTCCTGGTACATCTTCGCGGCGCCTGGGTGAATAGAATACCGCGAACTGTGGGCCTCTGCTAGGATCAACTCTCGAATCCCTTCGACATTGGGCACACAAACTCGACCCTGCAATTTCAATACCCCATCATCATCTAGATTTACCTGTGTGGCACCTCCCCGCTGTACTGTATCTCTCAACTCACGCAAATGAGGATCATCAAATTGCCTCTCACGGATACGCTCTAATAAGGAAGAACGAGCGACCGTGCAGACTAACACTCTGCTAGGCTCAGAAATGTCTAATCTCACGAATCGGTTGGCTAAGGCCTGGACATCTAGAGCTAATGGTCTCTGACTGACCGGAATGTATGCAAGACTACCCATGCTGGCATACTTTCTACTCAATGCATCGGCCACCACATTGGCCTTACCTGGGTGATATAATATAGTAACATCATAGTCTTTTAGCAACTCTAACCATCTCTGCTGTCGTAGATTCAACTCCTTCTGTTTGAACAAGTACTGTAGGCTTTTGTGATCAGTGTACACCTCACATGTCACACCATATAGATAATGCCTCCAGATCTTTAAGGCATGAACCACTGCTGCCAACTCAAGATCATGAACTGGATAATTCTTCTCATGTATCTTTAACTGCCTCGAAGCATAAGCGATAACCTTACCATCCCGCATCAATACCGCTCCAAGCCCTGTACGAGATGCGTCACAATAAACTGTATAAGGCCCTGTACCTGTAGGTAGTACCAACACTGGCGCGGTGGTCAAGGCCGTCTTGAGCTTCTGAAAGCTCGCCTCACACTCCTCTGACCACTGAAACTGGACACCCTTCTGGGTCAACCTGGTCATCGGGGCTGCAATAGAAGAAAACCCTCTACAAAACGACGGTAGTAACCTGCTAATCCCAAGAAACTCCGGATCTCAGTCACTGAAGCTGGTCGAGGCCAATTCTGGACTGCCTCAATCTTCTTTGGGTCTACCTGAATACCTTCCACTGATACAATGTGACCCAGAAATGCTACCGAACTCAGCCAGAACTCACATTTAGAAAATTTGGCATATAGTCGGTTATCTTTCAGAGTCTGAAGAACCACTCTGAGGTGCTGCTCGTGCTCTTCCTGGCCGCGGGAGTATACCAGGATGTCATCTATGAATACTATCACGAACAGATCTAAGTAAGGCCTGAATACCCGATTCATCAACTCCATGAATGCTGCTGGGGCATTGGTCAACCCGAAGGACATGACCAAGAACTCATAATGCCCATATCTAGAGCGAAAGGCTGTCTTAGGAATGTCAGCCGCCCTGATCTTCAGCTGATGGTAGCCTGACCTCAAGTCTATCTTAGAGAATACCCTCGCTCCCTGGATCTGGTCAAACAAATCATCAATCCTCGGCAGTGGATATTTATTTTTGATAGTCACCTTGTTTAACCGCCCGGTAATCAATACACATCCGCATCGAGCCATCCTTCGTCTTTACAAATAATACAAGTGCTCCCTAGGGGGAAACACTAGGCTCGATAAAACCCTTCTCAAGAGGGTCCCTGCAACCGATCTTTCAACTCTTTTAACTCCGTGCGGGGCCATATGATAGGGTGGAATAGAGATGGGCCGAGTGCCCGTGCCAAATCAATACGAAGTCAATATCCCCGTCGGGTGGCATGCCCGGCAGTGCTGAAGAAAACCTCCCGAAACTCCCGTGCAATAGGGACCGAATCAATGGAAGGAACCTCTGCGCTGGAATCACGAACATAAGCCCGATAAGCTAGACACCCCTTCTCGACCATGCGTCGAGCCTTAACATAAGAAATAACAATGCGAACGGAGTGGCTTGAGGTACCCTTCCACTCTAATCGGGGTGATTCCTGGCAAGGCTAAGGTGACAGTCTTAGCATGACAATCAAGAGTAGCATGGTATGGGGACAACCAGTCCATCCCCAATATGACATCAAAATCTACCATATCCAAGAGCAACAGATCAACACGGGTCTCAAGACCCCCAAATATAACTACGCACGAACGATGCACCCGATCGACTACAATAGAGTCACCCATTGGCGTAGCCACATAAACTGGAATATCCAGAGCATAGCTGGGCACAGCCAAATACGGTGCGTAGTAGGAAGACACATAGGAATATGTAGATCCAGGGTCAAATAATACTGAAGCACCTCTGCCACACACAAGAATAGTACCTGTAATCACGGCATCTGATGCCTCTGCCTCTGGCCTGGCCGGTAAAGCATAGAATCGGGGATCTGCACCTCCCCTCTGAGCTGCGTCTCTAGGACGACCATCAACTGGCTGACCTCTACCTCTGGCTGGACGGTCTCGACCTCTACAGTCTCGACCTCCACCTCTATAATATCTACCCCCGCCTCTGGCTGGCTGGGCAGGCTGAGGGTCAGCTGGGGCCTCGAATCATAGGACGAGGACCCCGCTGCTGAGAGTTGCCCGCTGCTCGAGGGCAATACCTGATAAAATGACCTGGGTCACCACAACCGTAGCAACTCTTAGACTGATAGGGCTGCTGGCCCTGACGACCTGAATGGCCTCCACGAACACTCTGAAGAGGCCGAGCATTAATAGGAGACTGGTCTGAATAATGCCCCCGAGAACCACGATCACCTGATCCACCCTGTGAAGCCTGAAGGGCGGAATGAAAAGGCCTGGAGGACTGGCCTCTATCAAAGGATTCTCTGCTACCAGAGGAAGAAGCACCAAACCTACCCGAATGACGAGGCCTCTTATCCGAAGAATAACCGCCTCCTCTAGCGAGAGCCATCTCAACTCTGCGTGCTGCATTGGCTGCCTTCTGAAATGATATGTCACTTCCCACACCCATAGCCATCTGGAGTCTAATCGGCTGATTGAGCCCATCTATAAATCTGCGGACCCTCTCCCGCTCAGTGGGAAGTATCACCACTGCATGACGAGCCAAGTCGATAAATCTCGCCTCATACTGTGTAACTGTCATAGTGCCCTGATGGAGGCGCTCAAACTGCCTCCGAAGTACATCCCTCTGAGTAGCAGGGAGAAACTTATCCATAAATAGTTCCGCAAACTGGTCCCATGATAAAGCCGGGGACCCTGCTGGTCGAGTCAAATAATATTCTCTCCACCAAGTCTTGGCAGATCCTGAAAGCCTGAATTTATAGAAGTCAACTACATTAGAGTCCACTATCCCCATAGACTTGAGAATCTCATGGAAACTTAATAATAAATCCTGAGGATCCTCTGATGTGACACCACTGAAAGTAGTGGTAAATAGCTTGGAGAACCGGTCAAGTCTCCATAAAGAATCAGAAGTCATGGCCGCTCCATCTCCGGCCAGAGCTGTGGTACCTGACTGAGTGGCCACAGCTGGCTAAACCACTGGTGCCTGAGGCTGAGGAGCTACTGGCTCCGGAGTATGAGCAATAGGAGTCTGGGCCCCTCTTCCAGCCTGAGAAGCGGCTGGTGCAGCTGGTAATAAGCCTGTTCTGGCAACGCTATCCATAAATCTCGCTATCCTGACCAGAGCCTCCCGAAGATCCGGGGTAAATAAAGCCTCTCCTGGGACCTGAGCTGGGCCTACGGGAGATGCTCGGACTGGAACCTCCTCGCCAGTCTCAATATGAGGCTCCACCTCTTGAATAGCTGTCGGGGGCTGAGCTTTGTCCCTACCACGGGCTACGATACGGCCTCGGCCCTTGCCCCTCACGGGAGCTACCTGGGGCTCAGGCTGCTGGTCAGCGGACGAAGGAGCGCGTGTCCTCACCATCTATGAAAGGACAGAGTAGAAATTCAATCAGTATTTGAGGAACAAATCGCACGACAAGAAGGATCAAATGAGAGACTCTTTCCTAACTCAATAGACTCCAGAGGACAAGTACGGACGTCTCCGTACCTACTTCTCAAACTCTACTAAGCTTGTTCGTGAGTGGTGAGACCTATGTAACCTAGAGCTTTGATACCAACTTGTCACGACCCGGATTTTCCCCCAACATCGGGATCGTGATGGCGCCTACTCGTGGTAGCTAGGCAAGCCACCTGTATTCATACTATCCTGTTTTTAACACAATTTTTAATTAAATAAATGCGGAATACTTTATCGAAATGGAAATAACAAATCACAAGGTGAAAATCATACTGAAATCCTCTACCCAAGACGTGGAGTCACCAACTCACGAACTACTATGGAATACTACACATAAAAGTCTGAAGGAAATATAACATAATTCTGTTTGTCTCGGAACAAAGAGACTACAGCTAATAACATAAATAAAGAGAGAGACGTCGGGCCTGCGGACGTCTGCAAGCTACCTCGGTCTCAAATGTGATCAACTCCCACGCAATCAATTTACTGCTGCTGCTGCTGCTCTTGATCGTAACCTGGACCTGTGCAAAAACGCACAGAAGTGTAGCATCAGCACAACCGACCCCATGTGCTGGTAAGTGCCCGGCCTATCCCGGCGAAGTAGTGACAAGCCTAGGACCAGACACTCACATAAACCTGTGCAATTCAATATATATATATATGTGTACCACAAAATAACAAGAAATAATCAAGTATTAACACAATAAGGAATACCTTAAAGAATTCAACAATTAATCACAATTAATAATTTCACAAGGAAAAACAAAGTATAATGTAAACACAAGTAATATCACTTCAAGAAATAGCAAGCAGTTGCACGGCATCACCCTTCGTGCTTTTACTCTCATCCTCACATCCATAGTACGGCATGATCCTTCGTACATGGTTCAACAACAGGGCACGGCATGATCCTTCGTGCATAATCAATAATAGGGCACGACATGATCCTTCGTGCATAATCAATAATAGGGCACGGCATGATCCTTCGTGCATAATCAATAATAAACATGGCACGACATTAACCTTCGTGCATAAATAAATAAACATGGCACGGCATCACCCTTCGTGCATTATCACTCTTCCTCACCCAAATAACAATCACAGTTAAGGGCAAAGAAAGAAACAGTAATTCATAAATCGTCCCATCAAGGGCAATCAATAATTATCTTCACAACAAGTCCCAACAAGGGAGAACAATAACGATTCACATGTAATATATCTCAAATTATCATTTTCCAACGACTCATGGTCATACTAGACGCCGGTGTATGGATGCTCGTCACCACAGCCCATACACCGCACTCGATCACATAACACATAACACATAATCCTATTCCCTCAAGCTAGGATAGAACAAACACTTACCTCGAATGCTTATGAATAATTCACTCCGTGGAAATGTCTTTTCTTTCAATTTGGCTCCAATCCAACCGTATCTATACACAATTGATTTAATATCATCAATTTCTACTCCACAAACTAATTCTTAAGACCAAATACAACTTTTACAACATTCTGCCCGGAATAGTGAATTTCAACCCCGGGCCCACATGGTCGGAACTCGGGGTTAGGACCAAAATCCGGTTACCCATCCCCCACGAGTTCATATATATAATTTGTTTCAAAATCGGACCTCAATTCGAGGTCCAATTCCCCAATTTATGAAAAACCCTATTTTCTAACAAAAACAAGAATTCTACCATGAAAATCATTGATTTCTTATGAAAAACATGTTTAATGATGTTAGAAATTGAAAGAATTAAGTAAAAAGTGACTTACAATCGTTTTGATGAAGATGAAATCCTTGAAGAATCGCAAATGGGTGTTTTGGTTTTGTAAAATGTGAAGAAATGACCGAAATTCGTGTTTTTCAGGTCTCTGTGTTCGCATTTGCGAACATGGGTTCGCAATTGCGAACCCCGACCAATTTTTCTGGAGTTTGAAAATTAAGCCAAGGGTGGGAAGTTCGCATTTGCGAACATTTGTTCGCATTTGCGAACTAAAGTTCGCATTTGCGAACACATGCTGTATAAGGCAGTGTTCGCATTTGTGAACCAAGGCAGTCACAGGGATGTTCGCATTTGTGAACAATGGTTCGCATTTGCGAACCAAGGCAGCACTGGGGCCTTCGCAAATGCGAACAATTGTTCGCATTTGCGAACAAGGCTGGGTCAATGGGGCTTCGCATTTGCGATCAGGGTTCGCATTTGCGAGCCCTGCCTTGTACTGTCCCCTTCGCAATTGCGAGAAATACTTCGCAATTGCGAAGCCAACAGCTGGGTGAAAAACCAGCAGTGCAACATTTCAGAATTTAATCCAACGGCCTATCAAATCTTTACCCGAGCCCCCGGCTCCAAACCAAACATGTACACAACCTCAAAAACACATTATGAACTTGTTCGTGCGATCACATCGCCAATATCACCTCGTTTTCATCAAATCAAGCCTCAAATGCATGATTTTCATACCTTTAGTTTTCAAAACTTTCAAATTTGGGACTCAAGGTCCAAAACATCTCAAACGACATCCAAATGTCACCAAACTTTACAGAAATCACATAAATCATATTTAAGACTTGTACCGGCGTCGGAACCAAAATACGAGCCCGATACCAAGGTCAATTAATTTATTTCCTTTAATAATTACATCAAAAACAATTTCACATAAAAATTCATAACTTGGGCTCTAGGCCTCGGAATTCGACTCCGGACGCATGTCCAAGTCCCATATTTTCCTACGGACCTCTCGGGACCATCCAATCTCGGTCCGGATCCGTTTACCAAAAATGTTGACCGAAGTCAACCATATCAATATTAATATCATTTTTATCCAAATTTCTCAAAGAATTCATATTTTCTATCACAAAAATCTTTCCGGCTACATGCTCGGATCGTGCACGTAAATCGAGGCAACATAGAATGAGGTTTTCAAGGCCTCAGAAGCTCGAAATGATTAATTAAATAAGTGATGACCCTTTGGGTCGTCACATTTGTCCATGTCGGTCATTATTTATTTCACAAAGATCATTGCTGCTGCGGTAAACATTGACTGAGTCATATCCTCGCACATGTTGGCATTTTCGCGTAATGTACTGAGCAATGTTGACAATTCTTTCCCTGATGACCCTTTTTACCAGCATCTAGGGTTTGTTGGTTCTTCTTTTGAAGTTGTTGTAGCTCCAATTCTAATTGAGCCATGGCCATGTAGCAATATTCTTTCTCTACATCAAATTCTTTGGTTTGTTTACTAATTTTGACCTCGGCTGTGACGATCTTCTTCCTCTATCGGGCTACTTCAACATTATGATCATCTTTCAACTATCGAACCATCTGAGCTCTTTCTTCGGCGTTCTTGGACAATTGTTTCCGAACCACAGCTAGTTCCTTCTCAGCTTTATCTAGATCAAAGTTATAATCGTTCACCTTGCGCCGTAGATTTTCAATTAGCTTCTCATCCCGGGCAAGTCGAACTGGGGTTTCGGTTGTTGTTCTCATTTTTACAATCTGAGCCTTCAAAGTTTAATTTTCTTTTCTCAGCTATTTCTTTTCACCGTCATCGGCTGCTGCTTGTAGGCTGCTTTCGAATTTGAGGTCCTGGAATTGTTTTTCCAACATGCTGATTCTGGCTGGATATTCATTTTCCTTGGCCATACAATGTTTTTCCTCCTTAGACTGCTCGACAAACTCTTGAATATGAGGCTTCTTCATCGGTCTCTCATGCTCAACATCTTTGCGGTACCATGCGGAATATCCCGGTAATACTTCTCCTCTAGCCCAATCTCTCACAAAAGTGTCTATTCTTAGACATTGGCATTCATTCCATATTTTCCAAATTTTTGCTTTCGAGAATTGCCCATCAGGACTGATTTCTATTGCTTGAAGGTTGAGGTCCCCATCTTTCGGCACAACCTATATCTTCCGAGTTGCCTTTATACCCAGTATGGCAAATAAGGTTGGATGCTCTTGAGACTCATTAATAGTAAAAATGACCCTTCCGCTAGCATATATATAACTTCGTTGAGGGGCAACCATCCATATGCCCATTTTATTTGGCTAGCAGTCAGTGATCGCAAATATGTGATCCAACCTTTCGATCCTTCTAGCAACTTGGCCTATTTTGTCCTCACGTAGAATTCTTCGATACACGTCTTTTGAGACGATCCATAGTTTGAAAATGGAGGGTGGCGGCATAAATGCTCTATCATCCATATTTGAAGAAGTAAATTGCACCCCTCGAAGAAATTTTGTCTCGCTTTGCAGGTCGTGAGAGCACGGAAGATATCGGCCACCATCATTGGTACCAACGTACTATTGTCCTGTACAAGGAGAGTACTGGCACTTTCGGCAACTCTAATGTCAATATTCCCAGCTTTCCTCGAAAATATGATCAATCCCAAAAAGGCTACCATAAAGGTGAAACGCATGTGTTCCTCCCACTTAGCCGTGTTTGCTTTGCTGCAGAGTTTGTTTGTTGGATCATTGAAGCCTCCAACATGGCCATATCTGCGATATATAAAGATAATAGTGCAGAACCCGTGGGCCAAGTCTTCACTGTGAACATTTTTGGCAATCTTTAAGGAGTCGAGGAATCTATGCACAGTAATAGCCCTTGGAGCAACCAGATACTTGTCTTTTAAGGGAACTTCGCCCTTCCAGTGTAGTTAGCAATTTTCTCCAATGTCGGAGTGAGATTAAAATCCGAGAAGTGGAGCACATTATGTGCAGGATCCCAGCAAGCAACTAGAGCTCGGATAATATCACCTCGAGGTATTATGTTTAGCAGCCCAGTAAGATCTTTTAAATATTTGTTGACCCAATCTTGTCTATCCTGGCCTAGATCATTCCACCACAATCGCAACTCCAACGGGATCTTGTTCATTAATGCAAAGGGTTCATTTTGTATTGTGCTCATCCTGCACATTTATTAAAGGCAATTTATTCAAAAAGAAAATAAAAATCTTTTTAAGGACAATTTTCATTATTTCAAAAGAGCTAAACTTTTCCATATTTCATTGAAAATTTCAAAGCTATTATTTTGAAGGAAATGACTTCAAAGTGGCCATATTTGCAAAAATAGCCTTCCGGCATCCTTTCGGAACATTCGACTATTTTCAAAAAAGGCGTCACTTTGATTTTATTGACAACTAAAATTTCGACATTTTTTGGTTTTTTTTTTTTTGAAAAGGGGTGGTTGGACCCGTCACGGGTTGCCTACGTATCTCGCCTAGTGGTGAGAATCAAACCTGCGTAGTTCGGTTAAATTGTTTTACGACCAATTATTTCAACAAAATTTTTCCGACTGTTATCAAACTTTCTTTTCAAACTTTCGACAGCATTTCATCAATATTTCGGTATTTCTATTCTAAAATTTTCATTTTTTTGTTTTCGGTATTTACTCGATCAGCATAATAATCTAGGATAAATAAATGCAGCATATAATCATGCTCGGTCTTCGATATCCGGGTCACCCGTTTTAGACGGACCCAACCCCTGTGTTGAGACCCCTATTTCGGATATGATGCAAATAAACATCCTAAATCTAGGCTCAATATCCTGATTTTTCATGGTACTAGACTGTGTACCCGAGTGGACAACTCGGATCGAGGAGGGGGCTATGTACCGGGGACCCGCGGGATCGTCCGCCTTTGTAACTTATTCGGCCTTTATTTTCTTATTGGGTATTGACTTAACATAAAGGGGAGTCTCAACTAGTAAGCACATCCCCGGAAATTAGGAGAGAAGGCTTTTTGGCACAATTTTTATATATACAATTCACGTAATATCAAAATGGTTAACATGTAGCACATTTGATCAAAGCATATAACGAAATCAGATAATATCAAAAACAGCAATTTAATCGAGCTCGAATTCTTAAACCCTGAACCGAAGTTCTAGGTTTTATCCCCAGCAGAGTCGCCAAAGCTGTCACACCTCCCTTTTTTAACGTATACCCGCTATTTACTAATAATAATAACATGGAAGGAGTTTTTCCACATTTGTGGACAATCGAAACAGGATTTATTTATTAGATTTTAGAGTCGCCACTTATGAAAATAATGGTATCTCAAGTCACCGGTTTAATCCCGAACCGAGGAAATTACGTCTCTGTTTAATAGTCCGCGAAACTAGAAATCCGGATAAGGAATTCTATTAACTTGGGAGAAGGTGTTAGGCACTCTCGGATTCCGTGGTTCTAGCACAGTCGATCAACTGTCGTATTTGTTATATTTGATTTCCTTATATGCCTTAGTTTCAAATGCTATTGATGTTCCGCTTTGGTTAATTTTAGGATTTTGCGACGTTGCGAAAACGCATTTCGAATCACACCGCAACAGGTACACCTGTGACCTTAATGCATTTCAGCTTCGCCGGGATTTTGATTTGAGTCACATAAATGTGCACCGTATTAAGAATGTATATTTATTATAAATCGTGCCCTAAGCTGTCTACGTCTTGTTAATTTTGGGAGAGACCGTGGAATTCGCTAAACGGTCATTCCAATTTATAACATTTTTATAGGAAATTATGGAGGGCCCCGCAACAATGCCTTTGTGATTTGGCAAGGCTCGTCTCCATTTTTATTAAGGTTTTTCCTAAAGCATACTACATTCTCTATTTCTGTTTTTTCTCTTATCCTAATATATATCATTTTCATATTAGATCCATATTGTTATGCATTAACGTCCAGGCCATACTTTGTTATTGGGCCTGGACCAAAGACAAGTTCAATGATCTGCCATGAGATATTGGGCTTCTACAGCCCAGTACTTATTTCCTTTCTTGTTTTCAGGCATAAATGCCATCTCATTTTGATTGAGGCCCAATTTCGTATTTAGGCCCAGATCTTGCATATTTAAGGTATAATAGTGGCTAATTAGCAATTTCATAATATACACTGATGATCATGCGACAAATGTTATTATTAACTAAGTGGTTTGCAAACTCCAGTTTTCATGTAATCGCTTCTAATTAAGTAATAGTCCTAACACAAAGATTTACACAAATGCTATTATTCTACTAATCAAATTTGATATCAATTCACTACTAGAATGCTAATTGTGAAATCGTTTTTATCACTTTCATTTAACTAAAGAAAATAGTGTTCTAGTTTCAACTTAACATGTTCGAATTACATTATCAAATTGCAGAATCCTAAAACAAATTAACAACTAAATCAACTAAGATATTAGTAACACAGTCTGAAGTATGAAACTACTTATACTTTTACAAATTCATATTCGAAACATGAAACGTCCAAATATGATACTTCATGTATAGCTTATATTTGTTTCAAATCAGAATGATTTAACTAAACTCATTCCAGTTTTAGTTTCGGACTTAAATGATTATGCCTTTACCTAGATTATTTATCGTGATGTTGTCATATTAAAGCATATATCTAGTCTACTAATTATTACAACCAAGTGCTAAATGAATTACAAGGATCGAAATACCTTTTAAACTGCATAATGAAATATAGATACACGAAAATTCAGATATACATGATTTTATATCATTTCTCAAATCAGCAGCTCATTACAATTTCAGGTCATAGTAGTGTACCTGGTTCAAAAATGATTGATGAGTCTAGAGTTTGGAGAAGAAGAATAGTCATCAACCAATAACAACGATACATCAACAACAATGAAATGATTCAATCACAGCAAACAGCTACCAAAACTCCAAATATGAAACCCAGCATATCAACCCAAGTAAAAACTAGAGAACCCAGCAAAGTCGAGATAAATTAGTGAAAAAACGACAGTAGTCTCCAGAATTGCACTCAAGTTAATCAGCTGTTCTAATGTGTGAAACCCTTAGTTGTCAATCAATGAATATCTCTCAATTTCAAAATTTTTGAACTCTTTCCTTTCTCTTTTTTTACTGAAAATCTGGACCTCTTTCAGGCTTATTAGAAGCCTATTTATATAGTTATTTCGGGGGGGGAATTTAAAATAAGTGAATTCTATTCCCTCCCCTTATTCATTTCAATTAATTACAGTATAATCCATTAAAATTGTATCGAACTGCCCTAGAACCCCTGTTAGAAGGTTCTGGCCAGTTCTATTGGGTTCTATTAGGCTGGTTTTACCCAATTGCCCCCACTTGCTAATGTTTATTTCATTAATGCCTTTTTGTTCTACCCAGTCTGCCTTTTATTATCTAAGTAATTGCAGAAATACCAAGCTTTAAAGTCATTTATATCCCTATATGCTCTATTTAATCTACAGAAATGCCATTTACTCTTCCCCTTTTACCCCTTATATTTAATCATTATTACCCGACATGCCTTAGGTCTGGCAGAACTAGGGTAACACTTATTTAACCAATAGCCACTAATCAGACATGTCTTAAAACTTAACCAGTTTAGACCGCACCCATTTTCATTATTAGCCACCTTTCAGAACATAGCCACTATTCAGAACATGACCACTATTTAAAACATAGCCACTTAATCAACACTTAGACTTAACTCATAAACGTATCCACAGGACCTCTATACTCATGACCTAAATACACATAAGCACTCAAAGGTTCAGAATGAACTCACATACAAATCATGTTACAAATATAGCCAGATTCATGTTGTTTTGCACATATAGCCTTAATCACGAATTAATTTCTAATTAATCAGAACTTAGAGGAGAAATTTGATAATGGTTGAATTACAACTAACTAAAACCCAACCGAGACAGAATATAATGAACAAACACATAAAACTGACTAATTAGCACATGATTCATGCGTAGTTAATATCAAAACCTAGGAACACTTAGATAATTTTTAGGCATGTGTAAGATTCAGGGCTTGCATGAACAAGCAGAGATAGATTCATATTTTTAGGCATACATAGAAATAGGTTCAGATATACATAGTAGATATGTAAAGAAACACTTTTTATTTTTAGAACACATAACAGCAAAGAATGAAAACAAAGGTGGGGATACTTAGCTTTTTCAGGCTTTTTCTTTTCCTTTTTCCTTTTCTTTCTTACTTTTCTTCTTTCTTTCTTTTTCATTCTTTTCATTTTTCTGGATTTTCATAGCTTTGAAGAAGGTTGGTCTTCTGAGTACTAGATCTTTTAAATGGGGCTTTGGGTTCGATTTAAGTGTACATGAGGGGTGGTCTGGAGACCTGGGGTAGTGCTTTGGGGGGTAGGGTTAGTTTTTGGTACTCGCCGGAGTAGGGTTCCGGTGAGTGTTTTTCTAATATTCGACAATTTTGGGGGTTATTCGAGGGAAACCACCTAGATAGGGTAGTAGATCACCTCAAGACGGTTTAAGGGTGTTAATCTGGGACTTTGATTCATACTTTGGGAGGTCGCGACTAGGGTTCCGGTGACCGGGATTTCAGGAACAAGAAGGATGTTGGTTTTGGTCGGGGTTTATGGTTGTTTGAAGGTTATTTGGTTGGTGAGGAGGGTGTTTGAGGTTTGGCCTGAGCCGGAGAGGAAGGCTGGGGGTGATTTTCCGGTGGTCTCCATGAGAGACGATGGAGAGGATGAAGGTGACCTAGAGGCGGCGATGGTTTCTTATGAATTGTATATGTGTGTGTAATGAATGTCTGAATGGGGGAAGGGAAATATATATCGATTATACACTTTTGATCCTTGGCCGTTGAATTGGATTGAATGAATGGCCATGATCACTTGGCCTCAAAACGACACTCTCTATTTTAATGAGGTGTCTCACTAGGTCCGTTAGATTAAGTGCTTGAACGACTGAGATTAATTATCTTAAATTGTGTCGTTTCATTTAAATGGCTTCTCAGTCTCGTCTGTTTGATCAGTTGTATTGGACGGCTAGGATTAGTTCTTTTGGACGACATTGTTTCATTTATAAAGGCACCGCCTTACTTGGTCCGTTAATCAGATGTATCAACGGCCCAGATTTGGTGTACTGGAAGGTGTCTTTTGGTTACAAGCTTGTGCAGACTGGGTTAATTTCGTTTCGGCCAGGTCTGTATTTTGTGTATTTGGGCTATGTATTTCATGTATTTAGCCCATATTGATATTATACATTGTATTTTTGTATTATTTTGTCATTTTGAATTGTATTTATTTAATTTCTTTGTATTTTCTTTTGCATTGTTTGTACTTTTATTTTGTAGTGGTTTTATATTTATTTACTTCTCACTTTTTTGCATTTTTCTCTTATTTTTCCGATATTTTTTGCATTTTTACTTTTATTTTTCCGGTATTTTTGCATTTTTGTTTGATTTTCTGAATTTTAACATTTTTGTGATATTTTCCTAATTGATTTCTTTTGTATTTTCATTTCAATTTTATTTTCAAACAAAATACTAGTATTTCAACTAAATCACACAATTGCAAACAAAATATATATATATATATATATATATATATATATATATATATATATATATATATATATATATATATATATATATATATATATATATATATATATTGGAAATTAATTGCTTAGGGCAAAAATCACGTGCTCACAAACATAATGCTAAATGATTTTAATGGCTATAATACAATTACCTAGACCCAACAGAATGTCGAACGATTGAAATATATACGAACGACCTAATCGATGAAGCTTAATTAATCGATTAGATATTATGACTGATAAGTAAATGATCAGTAATAGATACACAAGCAAACAAGAATTATAGTGTCATTTGACAGAAAAATGAAGCTATCAGGAAACTAATTAATTGATGAATCTATTCACATTGGTTGTATAATATACAACATATATTTAACAACAAACCAAAGAAACAAAATTTGACCCAATAAAGGTCTGACAAAGAAGAAGGACAGAAATGAAAAATAAAAAAACTAAATAAATAAAATCACATAAATGTAACGACCCGACCCGTCGTTACGGGAGTTATCGCCCCGTTTTCTTTATTTAATACTTTAATATACTAATTTATATGTGTTTGGAGAGTTAAAACAAATCGGATGGAACTTAGATAGAAATGAGGCAATAAACCTCTTTATGAGAAGAATAGTTTGGAAAAGTCAACCGAATGTTGACCGATGAGTTAGAAAGCTCGGAATGGATTTATGATGATTCGACTAGTTTTGGGGGATGATTTATGACTTAGGAGAGCAATCAGAATCGAATTTGGAGGTCCGGTGTAGAATTATGCTTGAATTGGCTAAGGTTGGATTTTGGCGAAGTCCAAACGGTAGGTGAGATTTTGATCCGGGGCCTGGAATAAAATTCCGAGAGTTGCAGTAGCTCCGCTAGGTTATTTTGGATATGTGTGCAAAATTTCAGGTCATTCGGAGGTGTTTATGTCGGGTTTTAGATCAAATGTTGGTTTCAGAAGTTTTAGTAAAAATTAGGCTTGAATCCATGAGAAATTAGTGATTTCAATGTTTATGATGGTGTTTTTATGTTGCAATCAAGTTTGAATGAGGTAATGTGAGGTATTTGTGCTTTTTTTTGAGGTCCCGGGGGCCTCGGGATGTTTTCTTGTGGTTAAATGAAAATTTTTTAAGTTATAACAGGTCTGAGATTTCTGGCTTCTGTATTTTTGCATCTGCGGAAATAGGACCGCAGAAGCGGTTCCGTAGATGCGGCCGTTTGAACACAAAAGCGACTTGGGAAGGCTGGGCATGGCTCTGCATAAGCGAGGAAAATATCGCAGAAGCGAGAATTGGCCGGTGAGGGATTTCCGCAGAAGCGGACAAAGAGTCGCAGGAGCGATCTCGCAGGTGCGATAGTTGGGCCGCAGAAGCAGTCCTGGTCCCTTAAGGAAAAGTCGCAGAAGTGACACAGATTTCGCAGAAGCGGACTCGCCTAAGCGAGTATATTTCCGTAGAAGCGGAAATCGTCATTGAATTAAAGAAACAGTGTATCGAATTTAAGAGTTCAAAACACACACTTTTAACTTCGGGGAGAGGCAAATTGCAAGGGCTTTCAAGGAGAAACAGTGGTAAATCATCAGGTAAGGGCTCCTAAACTCAAATTATTCTGTTATAACGCAAAAACATAGATTAAACACCCCAAAAATGAGGATTTAAGTGAAAAAATGTGGTGGTTAGGGCTTGGAAATTTAGCAAGGAAAAAGTGAAAGATGAAGATTCAAACGGACCCCGTTTTCAATAAAATTTATATACACGGACTCGTGGGAGACGAGGAATCCGTTGGTATTATTTTCAAAGTTTTTGAGAAGTGGACCCAGGCCTCGGGTTTTACCAACTTGGTGCATTATTGCATTTTTCAAGTAAATTTGATTGGGTTATGTTTCTTTGACCTATATTTATGTAAATGTTGTGGTTTTGACTAGATTCGACGCAAGAGGTGCCAAATTCGAAGGGAAAAGGTATCACGGACGAGTCTACGGCCGGCTAGAGGTGAGTAGTTAGTGTATATGGTAGCCTGAGTGTTCAAAACTCCGGCTTAGCACATTGTGACGTCATTAGGGCGTGGCTCGCACCCAATGGCAGGTGCGGGATTGGTTATGACTAGGGATTGAGACTTGTTCCATCCCGAATATGAACAATATTATATTGGCAGTTGAAACGCACACCGTGTCAGATATCTTTGTGGGTTGTAAGCCATGTTTGGGGCCTTGTGCCGACCTGTAGTATCCCAAGGGGAAAGATATATATGTGATAGCTTGGTTTGCTTAACCACTGATCTCAGTCCTGGTTTGAAATCACTATTTTTGAAATGCTAAGTCACCTTTTCTTGGAAAAATTAAATAAAATTAAAGTAATTTTCATTGTTAATGAACTGGAACCTCGAAATAAATAAATTGAATTGGTTTGTGACTCATATGCATGTTGTGGACTGAGGATGGATCGGGTTGCACGTTACAGCGGATGATATGAATATTGCGCTTGGCCCCTCCGGAGTCTATACACACCCCTATTGAGCGCCGTTGACGTTAAACGGATCGGGCTACACCCCGTAGCAGTCATATGCATTGCATTGCATTTTTATCTGTAAATTATTTGTGCTAATTGTGATTTGATGTTGTTGTTAGTTCGTGGTAGGTATCGGACTGTAGTTTAGCTTTACTCTGTGGTCTTATGTAGATTTCCTGCTTTCAGCTATTAACGTATACTTTTTACTCACTGAGTACTTAGTACTCATCCCTACTCCATGCACCTTTGTGTGCAAATTCAGGTACGCATGAGGGTTAGACGAGCACTCTAGCTTATATCAGAGTTATTCGAGTTGCTGAAGTAGCTGCCGGTGTTAGCACAACCTAGCTTCTCTTTTCATTCAGTTGTTACTATATGTTTTAGACCACTATTTCATTCAGTATTTCTATTACTATTCAGTTTTGTTTAGAGGCTCTAGACTCGTGACCCTAGATCTTTTGGGAGTGTCATTTCGTTTTTCACACTTCTTAGTATTTATTCATACTATTATTATTGGAGTAATTATTGACTCATAAATTCTTCTTGAGTTGCCATTTTGGTACTGGTCTTTGACTATGGAAACAGTTATTGGTCTGGCTTGCCTAACTTTAGGATTGGGCGCCATCACGACCGAATTTGGGTCATGACAATACATTAACTAAAATTCAAGCATGTACAACACACAATATGAACAAGAATAGAAAGAAAAAGAAACACTTATCTGTTAAGGCTCAAGAACAATCGACCTTGGAATCAACTGGATTCGTCCCTTTTAAGGTCAAACATATTTTAATCAAAATGTTCTCCACTGAGAACACCTCGATTAATATCTATTAGACTTCAATCCCCCTTTTAATTGTACAGACCCAACAATGTTTCGAATTTTAGGGCTCCTATGGTTTGATTTGAGATTCGAGTATTTCTAGCTAGATTTGAACCAAACCAAGAGCGATTTGGTATCGAGGGAGGCCAGGGGAATGTCTGGTGTAAGTTTGGGGCCGGTTAGGGTAGGTTTATATTTGGCTCGAATCTTTAAACAAAGATTTGAGGAGTTCCACGGAGATTCAAACCAAACGGATGGTGGAATCAGACTGGGGGTGGTTAGAAGTCTTAGGGGTGTTAATTTGGAGAAGTTTGGTGACTGATCGCCGCCGTGGGCGATTTTCGGCAGGTGGTCAGTGGTGGTTTACGGTGGTGAGATTTGGGGTCGTCTCTGAGAGGTGAGAGATGATGGGGGGGGGAGTTGTTTCTATGCGGTGGGGCATGGGATTAGGAATAAATAGTGGGGGTGGATATTTGATTCTGGCCGTTAGATCATTTAAGATCAACGGCCCGTATGAACTGATGTGGGTGATGCGATATCGTTTGGTTCAATTGGGGGTCGGTTGGAATCGAGTAACGGGTCGGGCAATGGGAATGGTTAAGATATGGATGATCTTGACCATTGATCAACTTGAGATCAACAGCCCAGATCAGGCGTAAACGATACGACGTCGTTCGAGACGTTTGTGAGACCAACTTTTCTGGACCGTGCACATGGGTGTTTTGGGCCTGGTTTTGGGGTTATTTAGTTTTGACATGGGGTTTAATTTAAAAGCTGGCCCAATTCTGAATTCCTTCTCTTTTATTTTACTTTTCTTCTCATTTTACTTTCTAATTAAAAATAAAAATACAAACCTAAATTTAACCATGACCAATTTATCCTAAAAAAATATTAAAAAAATCTAAGTAGTATTTAATCCAAAGAATTAAATATGAAATTAGCAGAAAATCACACAATTAGATACTAAATATGATATACATTATTATTAATATTTTTTTTTTCATTTTATAAAACACTTAGTTTACCAATTAATTCTCAATTGTCTAATTAAACTGTAAATACAATTGCACCGTATTTTTGTATTTTTATTTATTTAAACAAAATGAACATGCATACACAAACGCAAACATAAAATTCACAAATATTGCAAACAATACAAAACTCTTTTATTTTGAATTTTTGGGAGTAATTCTCATATAGGGCAAAAATCACGTGCTCACAGGATGCAGCAGGTAACTTGTGTACATTTAATTGATTTATTGAAGTGTATTTCTACGGTATGAATATACTGTGATATCATAATTCAATTTAATTTTCTTTATTATGATATGTAGTTATTAGTATTATATTATATTTTTGGTGTAAATTATATATGAGTTGAAACAAAATATATAATGGTATGTTATAAAAATTTGTTGTTAGCAATTACATTAATAAACATACGAAGAATATTTAAGTTATCGTTAGTTTAACTATCTATATTGTTAGTACTTTCTGTGCATATAATATATATTTTACTTGAATATTGGGGGGTCAGTTTATATATAATAGTCAAATGAATTTTGTCTATGGACATGAAGTATATTACCACTTGCATATGTAGTTGTTGATGGGGAAATGACGCCTCATGGAGGTGGTTCTTCAAAAGGTTCAGAGAGGCATTTGGTGAAAGACCACAAATGTGTGTCGTGTCAGACGGGCATGAAGGTATCATTAATGCTACGTCTATTGTGTATTACAACATCCCGCATTTTGCGTATATATGGCATATATGGAACAACGTAAAGACAAAATTCAAAAAGGCACACGAACAACCGAGTTCATTGTACTTCGCGCTGGCAAGAGCATACACTATAGACGAGTTTAATAAACTAATGTTAAAGGTTGACGAGATAGACCCACGAGTAAGAAGTTACTTGTATGAAATTGGCTACCAAAAGCTGTCTTGTGTGTTTGCCACAGTGAATAGAACTTGGACGATGACATTAAATATTGTAAAATTGGTGAATGCAACTAATAAACTGTAATGACCCAACCGGTCATTTTGAACTCTGGCGCGTCATTCAGCAGGTTGAGGCCATGAGCAGCTTCATCTCAGGTATATTGACTTGTCTGTATGGTCAGAATTAAAATTCAGGAAGTTTGGAGTCAAATCTAAATGGAAATTCTCATTTTGAAAGCTTAAAGTTAAAAAAATGAACTAGGATTGGAATTTTGAGTAAATGACCTTGAAATTGGGATCCGAAGGTTCCAGCGGGTTCGTATGATGATTTCGGACTCGGGCGTATTCCCGGACCGGGTTTTGGATTACCTGGGAGCGTTATGGTGACTATTGTGGAAGATAGCATTTTAGAAGAAATTGCATTATTTTGGCTTAAAATACAATTCAGTGTTATTGATGTCCATTTGGGATTCCGAGACTGGGAGTAGCTTTGTATATTGATTCTGGAGTTAGGAGCGCGATCGGAAGTGATTTCGGAGGTTCGTAGGTCATTTTGGAGCCGTTTGGCTAAAGATAGAAATTTGAAGGTTTTTGAGAAAATTCGGCCGGAAGTAGAAATTTTGATATTGTGCTCAAAATGTAAATTTTATGTTTCGGATAGCTTCGTTAGGTGATTTGAGACTTAGGAGTATGTTCAGAATATTTTTGGGATGACGAGTGTAGAATTAAGCTTGAATTGGCAAAGTTAGTATTTTGGCGAATTCTGGTTGATAGGTGAGATTTTGATCCGAGGGTCGGAATGGAATTGCGAGAGTTGCTATAGCTTCATTACGACGTTTTGGACTCGTGTGCAAAATTGTAAGTTAATCGGACGTGATTTGATAGGTTTCTTCATCGAAAATAGAAGTTGGAAACTTCAAAGTTCTTCAAGCTTGAATTAAGGTGCAATTCATGATTTTAGCATTATTTGATGTGGTTTGAGGCCTTGAGCAAGTGCATAATGTGTTTTGGGACTGTTTGGTGTTATTGGCCGGGGTCTCGGGGACCTCGTGTGTGTTTCGGGTTGTGATCACGCTCTTATTTGATGTTTCAACATCATTTCTTTGGACATAAAAGAGCGCTAAAGTAAGCTAATGAGCTCAAAATTCAGTTTCTTTTGAACCATTAGATCCGTATCGAAATTGCAGAGCCATAGGAAAAAGAATCATCAAATTTAGACATCGTATGAGAAGGTTATGCTTATTTTTGTGTCGGGGAAAACTGTTGCTTCTAGTATGCTCGCAATTGCGAACATTCCATCGCAAGTGCGACGCCTGTTCGCAATTGCGAACATTTTTGTCGCAAATGCAACCCTTCCCAGCCTCTCCTTGTTTGTAATTGCGAAGAACTTCTTCGTTTTTGCGAGGGTTCGCAATTGCGAACCCTGGATTGCAAATGCGACTTCTGCGGCTTGATTTTAGCTGTGAACCTCGAGTTTTTGCTTCATTTTACAATATTTTGAGCCCTAGGTCCGAGAATGGGCAATTTTGAGAGTGAATTTTTGTACCAAATCATTGGTTAAGTTCCTCTAACTAGTTTTCAATTTTTATTTTATTTTTATACCTTAGATTTAACATCAAAATTCATGAGAATCCAAAGGAGAATTTGGGTTTTAAAGAAATAACCTAGAAATTGAGATTGTTGGATTTTGACCACGATTTTGAGTATGGAATTAAGAGAAAATTATATATTTGAGTTCCTAAGATCATGAGCAATCTTTATCTTCAAAAAATTTCAGATTCCGAGCACGTGGGCCCGAGGGCATTCTGGTCATTTTCCATAATTTCGCGTATTGGCTTTGAATTTAATTGTAGAATAAATTACTTGAAT
The DNA here is from genome assembly GCA_032618575.1 of Nicotiana noctiflora. Lineage (NCBI taxonomy): Eukaryota > Viridiplantae > Streptophyta > Magnoliopsida > Solanales > Solanaceae > Nicotiana > Nicotiana noctiflora. The sequence goes on from JASVEL010003566.1 coordinate 30,648, forward strand.
TATTGTTTACGTTATAAAATTTAATTGAATAGATTTGAGCCATTTGAAGTCGGATACTCGTGGCAAGAGCGTCGTTTCTTATTGGTTTTGTACCGGAATTGAGGTAAGTGACTTGTCTAACCTTGTGTGGGGGAAACTTCTCCCCTAGGACATTATGTGTTGATTTAAATGCCTTGTACGCGAGGTGACAGGCGTGTACTTGTGCAGATTATTGAAGAACCACCCTACTTGAACTGTTCAAATCGTGATATCCTTGTTATTTAATTGATTTAATTGTGAGATTTATCTGGTGTGAGTTAGAAAAGCATGATTAGATAGGATTATCTGTCTAAGTGCCTTACTTGTCTTAATTGAATTTCTTGGAACTTGTTGATACTGGTTTTTGTGTAAATTGTAGCTATGTATTTCATATTTCTCTGTGTTTTTCCTCTTATTGATTGTGTTTGTCTTTGTGGACTGCGGGTTCAGTTCCCGGATATCCAAAGGCTACAGGTTCGATTACTGGAGAATTAGAGTTATTAAGACGCGGACTGCAGATTCAATTCTCAGAAATCCTGAGATATCGAGATGCTGAGATACGGACTGCGAGTTAAATTCCCGGAGATCCAAGGGCTGCGGATTCGATTCCCGGAGACCCAGAGTTGCTGAGATATGAACTGTGGGTTCAATTCCCGGAGATCCTGAGTTATTGAGATACAGACTGCGGGTTCAATTCCCGGAGATCCTGAGATATTGAGATGTTGAGATACGGAATGCGGGTTAAATTCTCGGAGATCCAAGGGCAGCGGGTTCGATTCCCAGAGACGCAGAGATACTGATGTATGGACTGCGGGTTCGATTCTTGGAGATCTTGAGTTGATGAATATAGAGAGGGACTGCGGGTTCAATTCCCGGAGATCCTGGACTGATTGATTTATATTTTGTGATGTGGTTATTCGTGTTTGCTTAATTGTAGACGATTGTAGTATTTACTTTATTGCAGTTAATTCAGTCTTATTATTATAATTTGGATTGCTCGATATTATTATTATCACTATATTATTATTTCTCGGTAGGGCCCTGACCTTCCTCGTCACTACTCCATCGAGGTTAGGCTTGGCACTTACTGAGTACCGTCGTGGTGTACTCGTGCTACTCTTGTACACACTTTTGTTGTGCGGATCCGGGTACATCTGATTAGGCGCACTATCGGTGATTTAGCAGCACTTTTAGGAGACTTGAGGTATGATCTACTACGTCCGCGGATCCAGAGAGTCCCCTTCTATTCTCATTAGTGATATCAGTTATTTCCCTTATTCTCGTTGTATAGACATTCTTGATTCATAGCGCCATAGTTGTACTATTTCTTAGTCTGTGTTGCACGTGGGTTTTCTGGTCTTGGTAGTATGTTGCCTAGTAGTAGTTGGCAAAGTGTATGTCCCAAGCGGCACTTATTACATTTCATTTACATTGTTCCGTTGTTATCTTATCTTTTGTTCATGAATTCATATATTCTGCATCGTGTTAGGCTTACCTAGTCGCGAAGACTGGGTGCCGCCATGACAGGTTCATGATCGGTGAACTAGGGTCGTGACCAGTTGGTATCAGAGCTCTAGGTTCATAGGAGTCACGGGACACAGACCGGTTATTTGGAGTCTCACTGATCGATACGGAGACGTCTGTATTTATCTATGAGAGGCTACGTAGCCGTTAGGAAAATTCTACTTTATTTCATTCCTTATCGTGCGTCATTTATTCAGTTGGAGCCTATATCATATGTTCTTTTGCATCCACTCGTGTATTGAAATTGTGCACTCGGTATCAAGTATGTGCCGATGGTTCGTGATGCTGCAGAGGGATTATAAGGGAGCCAAGAATTTACTCAAACATTGTTACCACGTGTCATTCATATTGATAATGCAAAAGTATTGAGAGATCCTTTCAATTGTGCACATGGGGGTGCACTAGATTCTGACATTCGGTTGATAAGTACGATCTTGAGAAAGTTTACTTAACTGCCTAATCGTCGCAGTAATGGTAGAATCACGATGTGGATGTAGATCTAAAGATAGTTAGTGGTAATAACGACTATATGGTTCGTATGAGATGTCTATTTTACGAAGGGTACAACTAGTAACCGAGACACTGGGGGAAGTGAGTTTAACTGACCTAAGAAGGACATGTACCAAACGAATGTCTTGAGTTGTCTTATGATGACGACGTTCAAGCGATAAGGGTTAGTATTGTGGATTATCAGGATGTATCTTATGGCTTGCGCCAAGTGAAAGGAGTTCATTATCAACGATCAACTTGTGGGTCATGTGTCATATCAGATTTGGCCAGCAATGTATTTCAGTGGTATGCAAAAGTTCTATGAAACTTGTATACGAGTAAGAGCTGAGATTTGTATGGGATGATGTTGGGACCTTTGATGTTCCTATGTCCATAATAATTCTATATTTAAGTAAAAACATGGAAGTTGGATAGATTTCAGAATACTCGCAGTGCCCCAGTTAATTAGGGCACTCTCATAGGATAATCATCTTTTAACTAGCATGGGATTTCTTAAATGGTTATTCTAGTTATCTGGCATAGACTCAGTATGAGTGGCCGAACTACGTGTGATGATAGTGGATACATCATGAGAAGTTGTCCCAGACATGGGAGAAATCTATTTCATCAGAACACACAGTCTACACATTCCATCATAGTTACCAATTTGCATACGCTACAAGTTAGAGATGGAGAACGAATGGGTAGATGGCCGTAAGAGGTAGATGTCCGACCCATTGATATAACTACTATAGTGTGGCTGAGGCCACTATACCAGATGGTGTCATTACATGTACAATGCTGATTGTTATAAAAAGATATTTTTTCTTAACTTGATTTGGTTTTGAAAATCGAGGCGAGTCTTTTTAATGTGCTCCGCTCATGAGTGAGCTTCGTAATCCTAAGATCTACTCATGTGAATACTCACGTTGGGATATTATATTGAGATAGCTATCCCTATCATTATGTGTCGGTCACAAAAAAAAATAATAATAATAAATATCTATGAGGCTATAAGTGACTTTCTGTTACTTACTACAGTGGGTTTTGATGTAATTTCAGGATAATTAATTTCAATTGTCAGTTATATGCCCTATCGGTATAAGAGTTCATTATATGTTGTGATTCTCTGTGACGAAAATTATTGAAAAGATAAAGAAAGGAAATGAAAATTTTCAGTTGGCGCAATGTGCAAATACTTGTGATTCAGAGTTGAGGGTGATATCCTCGAATAATTATATGATGTGAAATGCTTTAAATCGAGCTAGAAGCTGCGGTGGATGTTATATAAGGACAAGGTCATGGCAGTGAAAAGATATATGTTTAAAATTCTCATTTTATTAAATTTAAAATTTTATACTATCTTTTAAATGGGAGTCATGCATGTTAGGCTTATTTGACAATTCTTGTGTATTTTCTGTTAATATTCAGTTAGTTTTGTGTTATAAACATTGAGTTTTAGCCTACGAGATGGGCACCCAGGTGGTGTTAAATGTGACTCGTCAATTCGAGTAAGTAATTATGAGATCTTCATGCTTCGTTGTGAGTAAAGTGGAGGTCTAAAATGAGATGTTTGTTAACATAAGGTTAATTGGCAATGTTTTGATTTATGAATAACTATTTTGGCCAGAGACATGGTTATTAGCATACGGATGATGTGTTTTATGTCAAGATATCAGCATGATAATGCGACGCTTATAATCATGAGATTATTGTTATTGATATATACATTGTGATGTTTCATTGGGTTGTGGATGTGTTGTTAGGAGTTGTTTTGGTGTTACTCTGGCAGGTGGATAGGCCCAATTACAAGGGAGCTTCTGCCAAAATTTCTGAAAAATTTTGGAGTTAGAAAAATTTGAAACATTAAGATGTGCGAAAAAGAGGTATGTTACGTTGTGCCTTTGAGGACGAATGACTCTAAGTGTGGGAGACTGTAACATCCTGGAGAAAATAATTTCGATGTAATTAAGCGAAATTAAAAGTTGAAGTATGTTGAAATGAGACTAATGCAGTGTGACAATGTAAAATAATTCGGGCCCTATAATGAATGTTAAATGTTGAAGTTTGGGTATTTTCCTAAGGTTATGGACTAAGGATGAGGTGAAACCTTCAGTTAAGTTGAATGATCGATTATAGGAATTTTCTTGAGAAGGGTTTTATTCGGCCTTGTATATCACCTTGGGGTGCTTCTATCTTGTTTGTTAAAAATAATGATGGTTCCATGCGTATGTGTATTGATTATCACCAGTTGAACAAGGCTATAGTGAATAACCGCTATCTTCTGCCTCGTATTGATGATCTGTTGACTAGCTTCAGGGCGCACGTGTATTTTCTAAGATTGACTTATGCTCAGGTTACCATCTGTTGAAGGTTCGGGATCCAGCTATCCCTAAGATTTGCTTCAGGACACAATATGATCATTATGAGTTCCATGTATGGCATTTGATGCATAGAGTATTTCGTCAATATCTTTACCCTTTATTATTGCCTTTATTGATGAAATTGTGGTGTATTCTCGGAGTCGGGAAGATCATGATCAGCATCTGAGGACAGTGCTTCAGAATCCGAGAGAAAAGAAATTACATGCAAAATTTTCAAAAATGTGAGTTCCAGATGTATTCTATGGCATTCTTATGCCACGTGGTATCGAATGAGGATATTTGGTTGGATTTAAATTTGCGCTACAAAGGGTGGTTAGAGTTGTGGTAAGGAATATGACATTAGTATCTTGTGTCACCCGAGCAAAAGCTAATGCAGTGGCCGATGCTTTGAGTCGCCGGGCAGAGTGTTTGGGAAGTTTGACCTACCTACCAACATCAAGAGGCCTATGGCAATGGATGTTTAGGCCTTTGTCAGCCAGTTGTGAGGTTGTATCTTTTAGAGCCTAGTCGGATTTTAGCTCGGTGCCCCAACTGTGAGCAGGTTAATTATGAGAACCAGAGACCCGGTGGGTTGGTTCGAGTGTGGTGAGGTTGGACTATTGGGCACATACTTGGTTTGGAATGTTTTCAAAAGGTTTAAAGTAATTTAGGATTTACTCTATACATCCTAGTAAGGACAGAAGAGTTATGCGGACCGAAGAGATCAGGATGTTTCCGATATGGTCGAAGAGAAGGTCTTGACTCGTGTTACGCCTATAAAGGGAATTATGAGATTTGGGAATAAAGCGAAATTGATTATAAGGTTTATTGGACCTTTTGGGATATTAAGGAATGTTGGGGAGGTTGCTTGTGACCTTGCCTTACCTCCCAGCTTGGCATGAAATTTCGGATGTTGGAATTGGGCCTAATGGCTTGTTTGCTTGAATAAAGTAGTATATCTACAGAATTATCGAGCTAATGTGATCAACTGAGTTGTGGAAGCACAGGAAGGTGCATGAGGTGTTAAACAAGTGATTTCAGACTACTTCAGTGTAGTTCTCACAACGTTCGAGGACGAACGTATGTCTAAGTGGGGGAGATTGTAACGACCCAACTGGTCATTTTGAGCTCTGGCGCATCATTCAGCAGTTTGAGGCCATGAGCAGCTTCATTTCAGGTATATTGACTTGTCTGTATGGTCAGAATTAAAATTCAGGAAGTTTGGAGTCAAATCTAAATGGAAATTCTCATTTTGAAAGCATAAAGTTAAAAAATGAACTAGGATTGGAATTTTGAGTAAATGACCTCGAAATCAGGATCCGAAGGTTCCAGCGGGTTCCTATGATGATTTCGGACTTGGTCGTATTCCCGGATCGGGTTTTGGATAACCCGAGAGCTTTATTGTGACTATTGTGGAAGATAGCATTTTAGAAGAAATTGCATCATTTTCGCTTAAAATATAATTCAGTGTTATTGATGTCCGTTTGGGATTCCGAGACAGGGAGTAGCTCCGTATATGGATTCTGGAGTTGGGACCGCGATCGGAAGTGAATTCGGAGGTTCGTAGGTCATTTTGGAGTCGTTTGACTAAATGTAGAAATTAGAAGGTTTTTGAGAAAATTCGTCAGGAAGTAGAAATTTTGATATCGTGCTTGAAATGTGAATTTTATGTTTCGGATAGCTTCGTTACGTGATTTGAGACTTAGGAGTGTGTTCGGAATATTTTTGGGATGACGAGTGTAGAATTAAGCTTGAATTGGCAAAGTTAGTATTTGGCGAATTCTGGTTGGTAAGTGAGATTTAGATCCGTTGGTCGGAATGGAATTCCGAGAGTTGCTATAGCTTCATTATGTCATTTTTGCCTTGTGTGCAAATGTAAGTTAATCGGACGTGATTTGATAGGTTTCGGCATCGAAAATAGAAGTTCGAAACTTCAAAGTTCTTCAAGCTTGAATTGAGGTGTAATTCATGATTTTAGCGTTGTTTGATGTGATTTGAGGTCTTGAGCAAGTCCATAATGTGTTTTGGGGCTGGTTGGTGTTATTGGCCGGGGTCCCGGGGGCCTCGGGTGTGTTTCGGGTTGTGATCACGCTCTTATTTGATGTTTCAACATCATTTCTTTGGACATAAAAGAGTGCTAAATTAAGCTAATGAGCTCCAAATTCGATTTTGTTTGAACCATTAGATCCGTATCGAAATTACGGAGCCATAGGAAAAATAATCATCAAATTTGGACATCGTATGAGAAAGTTATGCTTATTTTTGTGTCGGGGAAAACTGCTGCTTCTGGTATGCTCGCAATTGCGAACATTACATCGCAATTGCGATGCCCGTTCGAAATTGCAAACATTTTTGTCGCAAATGCGACCCTTACCAGCCTCTCTTTGTTCGCAATTGCGAAGAACTTCTTCGTTTTTGCGATGGTTCGCAATTGCGAACCCTGGATCGCAAATGCGACTTCTGCAGCTTGATTTTAGCTGTGAACCTCGAGTTTTTGCTTCAGTTTACCATATTTTGAGCCCTAGGTCCGAGAATGGGCGATTTTGAGAGTGGATTTTCGTACCAAATCATTGAGTAAGTTCCTCTAACTAGTTTTCAATTTTTATTTTATGTTTATACCTTAGATTTAATATCAAAATTCATGAGAATCCAAAGGAGAATTTGGGTTTTAAAGAAAAAACCTAGAAATTGAGATTTTTGGATTTTGACCACGATTTTGAGTATGGAATTAAGAGAAAATTATATATTTGAGTTGCTAAGGTCATGAGTAATCTTTATCTTCAAAAAATTTCAGATTCCGAGCACGTAGGCCCGAGGGCATTTTGGTCATTTTACATAATTTCGCGTATTAGCTTAGAATTTAATTGTAGAATAAATTACTTGAATTATTATTTACATTATAAAATTTAATTGAATAGATTTGAGCCATTTGAAGTCGGATATTCGTGGCAAGAGAGTCGTTTCTTAGCGGTTTTGTACCGGAATTGAGGTAAGTGACTTGTCTAACCTTGCGTGGGGGAAACTTCTCCCCTAGGATATTATGTGTTGATTTAAATGCTTTGTACACGAGGTGACGGGTGTGTACTTGCGCAGATTGTTGAAAAACCACCCTACTTGAACTGTTCAAATCGTGATATCCTTGTTATTTAATTGATTTAATTATGAGATTTATCTGGTGTGAGTTAGAGAAGTATGATTAGATAGGATTATTTGTCTAAGTGCCTTATGTAACGACCCAACCGGTCGTTTTGAGCTACGGCGCGTCATTCAGCAGTTTGAGGCCATGAGCAGCTTCATCTCAGGTATATTGACTTGTGTGTATGGTCAGAATTAAAATTCAAGAAGTTTGGAGTCAAATTTAAATGAAAATTCTCATTTCCGAAGCTTAAAATTGAAGAAATGAACTAGGATTGAAATTTTGAGTATACGACCTCGGAATTGGTATCTAAAGGTTCCAACAGGTTAATATGATAATTTCGGACTTGGGCGTATGCCCGGATCGGGTTTTGGATAACCCGGGAGCGTTTTGGCACATATTATGGAAGATAGCATTTTAGAAGAAATTGCATTAGTTTGGCTTAAAATGCATTTTAGTGTTATTGATGTCCGTTTGGGATTCCGAGACTGAGAGTAGCTCCGTATGGTTATTCTGGATTTGGGAGCGCGATCGGAAGTGAATTCGGAGGTCCGTAGGTCATTTTGGAGTCGTTTGGCTAAAGATAGAAAATTGAAGGTTTTTGAGAAAATTTGACCGGAAGTGGAAATTTTGATATCGGACTCGAAATGCAAATCTTATGGTTCGGATAGCTTCGTTAGGTGATTTGGGACTTAGGAGTGTGTCCGGAATATTTTTGTGATGACCGGTGTAGAATTTAAGCTTGAATTGGCAAAGTTAGTATTTTGGCGAATCCCGGTTGATAGGTGAAATTTTGATCCGACGGTCGGAATGTAATTCCGAAAATTTCTGTAGCTTTGTTATGTCATTTTGGACTTGTGTGCAAAATTTGAAGTCAATCGGACTTGATTTGATAGGTTTCGGCATCGGAAATAGAAGTTGGAAACTTCAAAGTTCATCAAGCTTGGATTGGAGGTTAATTCATAATTTTTACGTTGTTTGATGTGATTTGAGGACTCGAACGAGTCCATAATGTGTTTTGGGACTGATTGGTGTTATTGGTCGGGGTCTCGGGAGTCTCGGATGTGTTTCGGATGCCCAACGGGTCATTTTTGGAAGATTTTTGCCGTTTTGAGCATAAATGTAATGATCCAAAGGTCTAATTTTAGTTCTAGAGATCCAAATTTGATTTCAAGACTTTGAGAATTTAAATCATGAATTATAGGACTGATCGGGAAATTTTGGTTTAATTTCATCGAGTCGCGATTGGGTTTTTGACGCGAAATGTGAGTTAATTATTTAACGAGCGAAATTGATGTTAGACTGAGCAAATGAGATCCAAATTCAGTTTTTTTGAACCACTGGATCCGTATCGAAATTACGGAGCCATAGGAAAAAGAATCGTCGAATTTCGAGTTCGTATGACGGAGTTAGAACCATTTTGGTACAAAATGGCTGTGCTGCAATTTTTTTGAAAAAGCTGCTGCATTTTATGAATACTGAACTGTAACCGCGCGTGAACAGTAACCGCACGGGTGAACAGCGAACAGTGTTCCACGCGCATGAACAGTGTCCGTGCGTGAACAGTACCGACGAAAATTCTGGAGAGTATATCCGCGATTTTTGGGTCATTTTCCTCCATTTTTTTGAGCAACTTGAGAGCTTTTGGACAGAAATTGACGGGGAATCGATGGGATATCATCGGGAAATCATCGGGGGTAAGTTTCTTGGCCTTAATTCGTTAGTTTATCGTGCAATCCGTGATTATTTCATTGTTAATGGAGGATTAATGGAGGGTTTTAGCCCTAGGCCTCAATTATAGAAAATCATTGATTTGAATGGGCAAACGGAGTCCGATTTTGATAAATTTTATATGCACGGACTCGTGTTGAGATAAGGAACCCGAATATATAACTTTCGTAATTTTTCGAGAAGCGTACCAAAAGTCGGGTTTTGGCAACTTGTGGGTTTTGGTGTATTTTGAGTTGTTTTGATTGGGTAATGCCCAATTGGCCTATTTTGATGCGATTCTCTTGATTTTTATCAGATACTTCACCTGTGGAGGCCGACATTCGCGGCAAGATAATTGTCTCTTAGCGGTTTTGTACCGGAGTCGAGGTAAGTGGCTTGTCTAACCTCGTGTGGGGAAACTTTCACCCCTAGGATATTATGTGATAGTTTAAATGCCTTGTACGCGAGGTGACGGGCGTGTACATGTGCTGGTTGTCGTAACACACACTTTACTTGAATTGTCCGATTAGTGATATTCCTGCTCTTAGCTGATAAAAGCGTTACTTCTACCCGGTATTAGTTAGAAAAACATGAATAGCTAGGATTCAACATGTCTAATTGCCTAGTTAACTTACTTTAACTTCTTGATAAATTGTTGGCACTAGTTTCGGTGAAGTTGTAGTTAAACATATTATATTCTCTCTGTGCGTTCCTTTATTGTCTGTATTGGTGGACTGCGGGTTCAATTCCCGGAGACCCAGGGCTGTGGGTTCGATTCCTAGAGACCCGGAGTCATATTGTTTATGGACTGCGGGTTCGATTCTTAGAGATCCTGAGTTATTGGTAGGGACTGCAGGTTCGATTCCCGCAGATCCTGAGTTATTGGTAGGGATTGCGGGTTTGATTCCCGGAGATCCTGAGTTATTGGTAGGGATTGCGGGTTCGATTCCCGGAGATCCTGAGTTATTGGTAGGGACTGCGGGTTTGATTCCCGAAGATCCTAAGTTATTGGTAGGGACTACGGGTTTGATTCTCGGAGATCCTGAGATTTATTGAGACATGGGCTGCGGGTTCGATTCCCGGAGACCCAGGGATACTGTTATCGGGACTGCGGGTTCAATTCTTGTAGCTCCTGGATTGTTGGTTATGGAAAGGGATTGTGGGTTCAATTCCCACAGGTCCTGGACTTGCTGATTGAGTTTTATTGAGTTACTTACTTGCTGCTAGCTTAAATTGTAGACGGTTGCAGAAATCACTTTATTGTTGTCATTTCAGATTCATTATTATTAAAACTGTTTATCATTGTTATCATCATTATATTATTATTCTCGATAGGGCCCTGACCTTCCTCGTCACTACTTCATCGAGGTTAGGCTTCGTACTTACTGAGTACTGTCGTGGTGTACTCATGCTACTCTTCCGCACACTTTTTGTTGTGCATATCTAGGTCCATCTGATCAGGAACACTACCGGTGATCGAGGAGATATTTTGGGAGACCTCGAGGTATGATCTGCTACGTCCGCGGATCCGGAGGCCCTCCTTCTATTCTGATAGTATTAGTAGATGTTTTCCTTCATTTCGTTGTTAGATACTCTTTACACATAGAGCCACGATTGTGTACTCTCTTTTAGTCTGTGTTGCCCGTGGGATTCCGGGTCTTGGAGGTGTTTTATACAGTGTGTTTGATGGGTGTATGTGCCAAGCGGCACGGAATACATTTCCTTTTTATACTATTTTCCGTTGTTTCTTAATTAATGTTCATAAAATGGTATATTCCGCAACATGTTAGGCTTACCTAGTCGTGGGGACTGGGTGCCGTCATGACATGTTCACGATTGGTGAACTAGGGTCGTGACAAGTTGGTATCAGAGCTCTAGGTTCGTAGGAGTCACGGGACACAGACCGGTTACTTAGATTCTCATTGATCTATATGGAGACGTCTGTATTTATCTACGAGGGGCTATGTAACCGTTTAGGAAACTCTTCAATTCTTTGAATTCCTTATCGTGCGCCATTTATTCAGTTGGAGCCTATGTCATATTTTCTTTTGCATCCACTCGTGTATTGAAGTTGCGCACTCGGTATCAAGTATGCGCCGACGGTTCGTGACGCTGCAGAGAGATCTCAAGGGAGTCAAGAATTTACTCAACCATTGTTACCGCGTGTTATCCATATCGATAATGCAAGAAAATTGAGATATCTTCAATTGTGCACATGGGGGTGCACTAGGTTCTGACATTCGGTTGATAAGTACGGTCTTGAGAAGGTTTACTTAACTGCTTAATCATCACAGTAATGATAGAATCACAAGGTGGATATAGATCTAAAGATAGTTGGTGGTAATAAAGACTATATGGTTCATATGAGATATCTATTTAGCGAAGGATTCAGCCAGCAGAGATACTGGGAAATGAGTTTAGCTGTCTTAAGAAGGACATGTACCAAACGAATGTCTTGGGCTTGTCTTATGATGAAGACGTATGAATGTTAAAAGTTAGTATCATGGATTAGCAAGATGTACCTTAAGGCTTCGTGCCAAGTGAAAGGATTTCACTATCAACGATCAAATTATGGGTCATGTGTCATATCAGATTTGGTCTGCGATGTATTTAGGTGCTATTCAAAATGTTCTTGAAAACTTGCGGATGGGCAAAGAGTTGAGGATCGTATGGTATGATGTTGGGACTTTTGATGTCCCTTTGTCCCTAATAAACTCTACATTTTATTATCAGCAGGGAAAAAGCTTCGACAAAGGCTACATGGTGCTTCGTAGGCGTGTGAGAATCATAGTATGTTTTAAGATGTCGTCGGTAGAGAATGCTCGGTGCATGGAGCGGGGTGATGTTTGGTTGTATTGGAATGTGGTCATACCCTATGGTGTCAGAGTGCTAATAGAGCACATGTGGTTATGTTCGTTGGATCAAGTGAACTGTAGTTGAATAAGAGTAAATGACTTGAGAGAATGGTTCTAATATGTTCGAGAGTTGTGTAATAGTGGCCTTGAGCTAAGTGGGAGAGTCCCACCGCTTACGATTGGGTCGCATGGTTAATTACCTGCGTGAATTTTGGGTATTAGCATTAATGGGCTATTGCAGCTACAGAAAAGGACCATGAGTGGTAATTGAGTATATGAATTGTTGAATGCATGTTATGGCTAGCCTTACTGGCTCATGTTCAAACTTGAGGGAAAATTCGTGATTTATGCCTCGTATAGGTGCATGCTTTGAGGGAAGTGATCCCGTTAGGTGCTTTATTGAGAGGGTATTCATATGTTATAAAATTGAGTGGAGTTGGTTGCATATTGGGACAAGTCAGGGCTGGATGGCTCTCAATAGAGGCCCTAGTGAATTCAAGAGGTAAAGTCTGGTGCCTGATAATACTGAGACTACAAGTACAGTTGGGAGTCAAATTTTTGAAGCAACCCACGAAGAAGGGCACAACACGTTCTATGATGTTTTGACTTGTGGTGTAGTATTTGAGAGACATGAAATGGCCGTCGTTCTGGAGATAGCATGGCCTTATGATTTAAGGTCACTCGGGGTGAGTGCGGTTGGAATAAGTTAGGTATTGAATGGAGATATTAACATTTCTAAGGCAAACCAGGATAAACTGGAAGGAAGTAGATTGATTAGCCATAGTTGAGTTGGCATATTGATGTCAATGATCGGTTTATGCAACGTGATCGAGTTATGCATGTGATTGTGGCGGTGCATTTGAGGCTTGTCGGCCGCAATGATTGATGGCATTCTTAAGTATTCTTCTGTTAGGGCCTGTTATGAGTAGGCGGACCTTGAAAAGGGTTATGGTGGCTTGGACCACTACTTAGAGATTGGCATATTCAACGGTTATGAGAACTCGCCTGTGTGTTGCTATAGTTCTCCTGAAATGAGTTAAATGGAAAGTCTTATGTGATGAAGTATTAGCCTATCGTCAATTCTAGAGTTGTGATAGAAATCGTGTCTATCGTATATCGGCACGTGAGGTGCAGTGAGTGGTATGGAATTTGAAGTAAGAACCAAGGTCGCAGTTTGGTCAATGAATGTGATATAAAAAGCTTGGATGAGCAGGAAAGGAGTATCAGTGTTTGAGTAAGATGGGTATTAACGTCAGTATCACTTGAGATCAGTGTTCTGTGGGAAAGGCTTTGCATCCCGGTTAGGGACTCCTGATCGCTTTTCACTGTTAGTGCAGCCGGTGGTTTGAATATGTAGGCCCGTTTAATTATTGGGAAGATGGTGGGAGCTTGTCCCACAAGAAGATTGTATAGGTGTGACATGTAGTCACTTGATTGGTTAGAAATTTAAACCAAGTATGAGGATTTTGGTGATATCATCCATTTGAGAATTTATGCCCGGAGGGCACTCTGCTTATTGGGTTATAGACCCTGTGAAATATTATTGACTTAGCTTGGCACGACCAGGATAGATTTAAGGTTGGTGGATAAATTTAAATGTGGAAGTGAGCCTTGCGTCAGGCCGGTTGTGTTTCTTCCAGCAATGCGCCCTTTTTGGAGGGATAGTCACGGTCTTATTTCGCGGTTAGTTAATTCATGTAAAGATATATTGTGCCGTATGAGTGTGAGACGGCTTGGTAAGTTCCTTATGTTTTGAGGTTCCGCTCAGCGGTGATGTTATATGAGTATGATGGCTCTCGAGACTCAGATAATATATCGCACATCAGTTGTGCTTGAGTTTGTAGCATATAGCGCTATATGTTTCCTTGTGTCTGATATCATGCACCTTAGTGTGCTTATGATCGATATTCAGCATTTTGATGTGATGAGATATTCTGCTCGACGTATGGCTCCTTGTGTGAGTTTTATACGGGGATCGGGTGGCACGCCGCCATGGTTATATTGTTTGGATCGGGTGGCACGCCGCCATGGTTATATTGTTTGGATCGGGTGGCACGTCGCCATGGGTATATTATTGGGATCAAGTTGCACGCCGCAACAGTGTGATGTTTGTTTCAGTGTCCATAATTGCTTTTATGTGTTCTGTTTCCTATTTTTCTGAGGAAGTCAATGTTAGTGTGAGAGTTGAATAGTTCTCTCTAGTGTTCGCCTTCCTTTTGTATCACGTACGAATTAGTAGCCTATTGGCACATTGTGTCATCTTGCAGGACTTTTGATTATGTCCGAGGTGGCTTATCGCCTGAGCAGTTCGTAATGGTTGAGGTGAGATCATTGAATTCGAGATCAGTGTAATTTGAGCATATGAAATAAATTAAGGGGCTAAGACCATTGTTTAGTTCAGAATGAGGTAATGGTTCTTGTCAAAAGTATAGACTGAATGATTTGTTGACTTGGCAACTAAATATGAATTTCGGCACATCTCTTCCGTCGTATCGGTGTTGTAAAAGCTAGAGCAAGACCTATGTAGGTCATGCGATGCAATGAGCGCATCAGATTTGTGGAATTTCGACTATTATATTTAAAAAATATTATTGTGGTCCCATGAGTAAAGTGATGCAAAGTGTGACTTCAGCAAAGTTATGCAATCATGTATGGGTACAGCGTGTGAAGAATGATATGGTGGTCGTATGATGGAAACATGCTAGGCAGGAAATTCCGGATGTTGGAATTAGGTCTAATGGCTTATTTACTCGAATAAAGGAGTATATCTATAGAGTTATCGAGCTAATGTGCTCAAATGAGTTGTGGAAGCGCAGGAAGTTGCATGAGATGTTAAACCAGTGATTTCAGACAACTTCAGTGTAGTTCTCAACACGTTCGAGGACGGACATATATTTAAGTGGGGGAGATTGTAACGACCCAACCGGTCGTTTTGATCTACGGCGCGTCATTCAGCAGTTTGAGGCCATAGCAGCTTCATCTCAGGTATATTGACTTGTGTGTATGGTCAGAATTAAAATTCAAGAAGTTTGGAATCAAATTTAAATGAAAATTCTCATTTCCGAAGCTTAAAATTGAAGAAATGAACTAGGATTGAAATTTTGAGTATACGACCTCGAAATTGGGATCTAAAGGTTCCAACAGGTTCATATGATGATTTCGGACTTGGGCGTATGCCCGGATCGGGTTTTGGATAACCCGGGAGCGTTTTGGCGCATATTATGGAAGATAGCATTTTAGAAGAAATTGCATTAGTTTGGCTTAAAATGCATTTTAGTGTTATTGATGTCCGTTTGGGATTCCGAGACTGAGAGTAGCTCCGTATGGTTATTCTGGATTTGGGAGCGCGATTGGAAGTGAATTCGGAGGTCCATAGGTCATTTTGGAGTCGTTTGGCTAAAGATAGAAAATTGAAGGTTTTTGAGAAAATTTGACCGGAAGTGGAAATTTTGATATCGGACTCGAAATGCAAATCTTATGGTTCGGATAGCTTCGTTAGGTGATTTGGGACTTAGGAGTGTGTCCGGAATATTTTTGTGATGACCGGTGTAGAATTTAAGCTTGAATTGGCAAAGTTAGTATTTTGGCGAATCCCGGTTGATAGGTGAAATTTTGATCCGACGGTCGGAATGTAATTCCGAAAATTTCTGTAGCTTTGTTATGTCATTTTGGACTTGTGTGCAAAATTTGAAGTCAATCGGACTTGATTTGATAGGTTTCGACATCGGAAATAGAAGTTGGAAACTTCAAAGTTCATCAAGCTTGGATTGGAGGTTAATTCATAATTTTTGCGTTGTTTGATGTGATTTGAGGACTCGAACGAGTCCATAATGTGTTTTGGGACTGATTGGTGTTATTGGTCGGGGTCTCGGGGTCTCGGATGTGTTTCGGATGCCCAACGGGTCATTTTTGGAAGATTTTTGCCGTTTTGAGCATAAATGTAATGATCCAAAGGTCTAATTTTAGTTCTAGAGATCCAAATTTGATTTCGAGACTTTGAGAATTTAAATCATGAATTATAGGACTGATCTGGAAATTTTGGTTTAATTTCATCGAGTCGCGATTGGGTTTTTGACGCGAAATGTGAGTTAATTATTTAACGAGCGAAATTGAAGTTAGACTGAACAAATGAGATCCAAATTCAGTTTGTTTTGAACCACTGGATCCGTATCGAAATTACGGAGCCATAGGAAAAAGAATCGTCGAATTTCGAGTTCGTATGACGGAGTTAGAACCATTTTGGTGCAAAATGGTTGTGCTGCAATTTTTTTGAAAAAGCTGCTGCATTTTATGACTAGTGAACAGTAACCGCGCGGGTGAACAGTGAACAGTGTTCCACGCGCATGAACAGTGTCCGCTCGTGAACAGTACCGACGAAAATTCTGGGCAGTATATCCGCGATTTTTGGGTCATTTTCCTCTTTTTTTTGTGAGAAACTTGAGAGCTTTTGGACAGAAATTGACGGGGAATCGCTGGGATATCATCGGAAAATCATCGGGGGTAAGTTTCTTGGCCTTAATTCGTGAGTTTATCGTGAAATCCGTGATTATTTCACTGTTAATGGAGGATTAATGGAGGGTTTTAGCCCTAGGCCTAAATTATAGAAAATCATTGATTCGAATGGGCAAACGGAGTCCGATTTTGATAAATTTTATATGTACGGACTCGTGTTGAGATAAGGAACCCGAATATATAACTTTCGTAATTTTTTGAGAAGCGTACCGAAAGTCGGGTTTTGGCAACTTGTGGGTTTTGGTGTATTTTGAGTTGTTTTGATTGGGTAATGCCCAATTGACCTATTTTGATGCGATTCTCTTGATTTTTATCAGAAACTACACCTGTGGAGGCCGACATTCATGGCAAGATAATTGTCTCTTAGCGGTTTTGTACCGGAGTCGAGGTAAGTGGCTTGTGTAACCTCTTGTGGGGGAACTTTCACCCCTAGGATATTATGTGATAGTTTAAATGCCTTGTACGCGAGGTGACGGGCGTGTACATGTGCTGGTTGTTGTAACACACACTTTACTTGAATTGTTCGATTAGTGATATTCCTGCTCTTAGCTGATAAAAGCGTTACTTCTACCCGGTATTAGTTAGAAAAACATGAATAGCTAGGATTCAACATGTCTAATTGCCTAGTTAACTTACTTTAACTTCTTGATAAATTGTTGGCACTAGTTTCGGTGAAGTTGTAGTTAAACATATTATATTCTCTCTGTGCGTTCCTTTATTGTCTGTATTGGTGGACTGCGGGTTCAATTCCCGGAGACCCAGGGCTGTGGGTTCGATTCCCAGAGACCCGGAGTGATATTGTTTATGGACTGCGGGTTCGATTCCCGGAGATCCTGAGTTATTGGTAGGACTGCGGGTTCGATTCCCGGAGATCCTGAGTTATTGGTAGGGACTGCGGGTTTGATTCCCGGAGATCCTGAGTTATTGGTAGGGATTGCGGGTTCGATTCCCGGAGATCCTGAGTTATTGGTAGGGAGTGCGGGTTTGATTCCCGAAGATCCTGAGTTATTGGTAGGGACTACGGGTTTGATTCTCGGAGATCCTGAGATTTATTGAGACATGGGCTGCGGGTTCGATTCCCGGAGACCCGGGGATACTGTTATCGGGACTGCGGGTTCAATTCCTGTAGCTCCTGGATTGTTGGTTATGGAAAGGGATTGTTGGTTCAATTCCCACGGGTCCTGGACTTACTGATTGAGTTTTATTGAGTTATTTACTTGCTGCTAGCTTAAATTGTAGACGGTTGCGAAAATCACTTTACTGTCGTCATTTCAGATTCATTATTATTAAAACTGTTTATCATTGTTATCATCATTATATTATTGTTCTCTCAGTAGGGCCCCGACCTTCCTCGTCACTACTCCATCGAGGTTAGGCTTGGCACTTATGAGTACCGCCGTGGTGTACTCATGCTACTTTTCTGCACACTTTTGTTGTGCAGATCCAGGTACTTCAGGACAGGCTCATACTAGGTGATTCAGCAGCACTTTGGGAGACCTCGAGGTATGATCTGCTACGTCCGCGGATCCGGAGGCCCTCCTTCTATTTTGATAGTATTAGTAGATGTTTTCCTTCATTTCATTGTTAGATACTCTTTACACATAGAGCCACAGTTGTATACTCTCTTTTAGTCCGTGTTGCCCGTGGGATTCCGGGTCTTGGAGGTGTTTTATACAGTGTGTTTGATGGGTGTATCTGCCAAGCGGCACGGATTACATTTCCTTTTTATACTATTTTCCGCTGTTTCTTAATTAATGTTCATAAAATGGTATATTCCGCAACGTGTTAGGCTTACCTAGTCGTGGGGATTGGGTGCCGTCATGACATGTTCACGATTGGTGAACTTGAGTCGTGACACCTTACTTGTCTTAATTGAATTTCCTGGAACTTGTTGATACTGGGTTTTGTATAAATTGTAGCTATGTATTTTATATTTCTCTGTATTTTCCTCTTATTGATTATGTTTGTCTTTGTGGACTGCGGGTTCAATTCCCGGAGATCCAAGTGCTGCAGGTTCGATTCTTGGAGACCCAGAGTTATTAAGACGCGGACTGCATGTTCAATTCCCGGAGATCCGAAGATATTGAGATGCTAAGATACGGACTGCGGGTTCAATTCCCGGATATCCAAGGGCTGTGGGTTCGATTCCCGGAGACCCGGAGTTGCTGAGATACGGACTGCAGGTTCAATTCCCGGAGATCCTGAGTTATTGAGATATGGACTGCGGTTTCAATTCCCGGAGACCTAAGATAACGAGATGTTGAGATACGCACTGCAGGTTCAATTCCCGGAGATCCAAGGATTGCGGGTTCGATTCCCGGAGACCCATAGATACTGATGTATGGACTGCGGGTTCGATTCCGGGAGATCCTGAGTTGATGAATATAGAGAGGGACTGCGGGTTCGATTCCCGGAGATCCTGGACTGGTTGATTTATATTATGTGATGTTGGTTATTCTTGATAGCTTAATTGTAGACGGTTGAAGTATTTACTTTATTGCGGTTAATTCAGTCTTATTATTATTATTTGGACTGATCGATATTATTGTTATCACTATATTATTATTTCTCGGTTGGGCCCCGACCTTGCTCGTCACTACTCCATCGAGGTTAGGCTTGGCACTTACTGTATACCGTCGTGGTGTACTTATACTACTCTTCTGCACACTTTTATTGTGCAGATTCAGGTACATCAGATCAGGCATATTTCAGGTGATTTAGCAGCACTTTCAGGAGACTTGATGTAAGGCCCCGTAAAATTTTTGTGCATAAAACCTAGTAGCTGTGGTGTCATGGTCCGAATAATGTGTTAGGAATGCGTAGAATTCTTCGCGGCGAGCTTGCTCGCCGCGGTTCGGGCCCTTGGTAGTGATTTAAGTGTCAAAAATGTAGAGAATAAAGTTTTCCAGAAAAGTATCAAATATGCGGTAAAGAATGCGACCGCAAACCTGCTATGCGGACCGCATTCTTGCCGTAAAGCTTAACAGAAGCCTCCCAAAAATCATGTTGAAAATGCGGTCGATATGCGATCGCATAGTGAATCTGCGGTGCACTTTGCGACCGCAGATCAAGAATGCGGACCGCATATTGGTCGCATTATGTAACAGAACTTGTGTAATTTTGAGGCCATTCTGCGGTTACTATGCGGACCGTATGTTGATTCTGCGGTCGCAAAGTGCACCGCAGAATTGACCCGGCCCAGATTTTTGTAACATTTTGACCCGATCTCTTCTTTAATATATCACCTTTCACCCTCATTTTCTCATATCATCTTACCAAAATTAGAGAGAGAATAGAGGGGTTTTAGAGAGAGAAGTTCTTCATCTTCAAAGATTGTTCCAACCACTTAATTCCAAAGGATCATAGGGAAAGGATTCAACTTCCCCAATCTTTTCAAGGTAAAAACCCTAACTATTTTCTTTGATTTTCAGTTTTAAATTGGGTAAAGAGAGGTTTGCATATAATAGCTTTTGAAAATAGAATTTTTACACTCATGCATGATTATTGAACTTGATTTCTAGTAAAAAGAAGTGAGTAGAAGTAAGAGTCTTCAAGAACAAGGTTGGCAAGTGTAGGATATCTTGGGTAAGCATAAAGTAGGAAGAAAACTCATCACCAGGTATGTATGGCTAATTTTGATTCTTGTGAAATCGCCTATATGTGTGAAAATTGCTTGGTTAATGTTAATTTGACAAAGTGTGTGAAATTCTCAAAGTTGTTGTTGAAATATGAGTGATGTGGTATGGAATATGAACCGAAAGTTAAATGAGAGTCGAATTGGGTAAAGAATTGTGAATAATGATTATGATGGCCTATATGGCACCTTGTGTAAAACAAATGAAACACTTGAATTGTGGAAATATTGTAACATGGTTGTGATATTGGTTTGAAAAATAATTGAGAACATGAAACAATGTGCAAGTTGCTTATTTGAACTTGTTGAAATTGTGTGTAGTACCTTATCTGCTGTTTGAAATTGTTGTGTTTTAAACTGTAAGGCGGGGTCGTGTTGCGCGCCGCAACATGAGGAAATAAGGTGTGGGTTGGGGTGATAAGGGTGGCCGAGGTAATAAGGGTGGTCGGGGGCAATAAGGATGGAAAGCGATCGAAATCGCTATTGAAAATTGATACAAAAGAATCAATGATGTGAAATTGTGAAAGGAGACAGCAGGAGAGTTTGCAACCTGGGGGGCACTGATTGTCCCTATGTTTGACTACTTACAATTTATGTGGTTGATTGGTTGTTGTTCTATTTGTTGACTTTAAACGTGCTTGTGTTGAGGCTTATCTGAAATGAGTAAAAGGTTGGAAACATGGTTAGTTAGCTTAATTGATTTTTTGATGTAATCTATTGGCTGTCTTAACATTGTGATTCTTGTTTAACGGCTTGAGTTTACTTGGGACAAAGTTTGTCCATACATACCAGTACAATTCAAGTGTACTGACGTCCCTTTTGCTGGGGACGCTACATTCGTGTTATGATTGTAGGTGGATTAGTAGCAGGCACTTCAGCTCATCGGCGGTAGTATCCTTCATCCTCCACTGCCCGTTTTGGTAAGCCCCTTTCTTCCTCGGGGCCCTGTGTGGTTCATTCCACCTTTGTTAAGATTTCATTTTGGTTTTGTAAGGTATAGCCGGAGCCTTGTTACCGGCAAGTATTGTATTTCCCTTTTTGTATCCTAGAGGCTCTATAGACATGTAAACTGTGGAACTCCAGTCTTATATATATATTATGTTACGTCGGGCGTTGTAAAAACTGCAAACTTGTTAATGAATCACTCGTATGGTTTTATTTGTTTAATGTGAAATCATTCATGGTTAGTAAGATAGTTGGTTAATAGGAAACAATCAACACACGAGTAACGCGTGGGAATGAAAGGCACCCAGGTCCGCTTGACTGGGGCAACCCGGTCAGGTGCCGGTCATGTTCCCCGATTTGGGGCGTGACAAACTTGGTTTCAGAGCCTAAGGTTTTTAAAGTGTCCTAGGATGTTTCGGAGCCGTGTCTAGTAGTGCCCTTCTTGTAGGTGTGTTGTCGACCACATCATATAAGTAGGGGGCTACACGGGCATTTAGGAAATTACCCATTTCTTTGTTAATCTATATCGTGCGGTAAAGTACAATGTGGAAATATTTGTGTCTAATTTGCGCCTTGTTCCCAAATTTTCAAAATATTGCGCCTAAGAAGAAGGCTAGGCTCGGACTTGGGGCCAATGCCGGCCCAAGTGCGGTTGCTAATCATGTACCCGATGCTGTGGGCGAGAATGACCCACCAGTCCTGAATTTGCCTGGCCCATCTGTTCAAAACCCAGGTGTCCCTATTCCAGCGGCGGCAGAGGATGCCACCATTCCTCTTGCCGGTGTTCCTGACTCAGATACAGTTCCCGCTTCGGGCTCCGGTATCTCTAATGAAGATCTTAGGGGAGCCATTCATATGTTAACACAGTTAGTGGCCGCCCAGGCCCAGAGATCCCATGATGCCCCTGCATCCTCCAGCGGACAGGGAGATTCCTCCGGCTCCAGAGTCCATCAGTTCTTGCGGTTGGCCCCTCCAGAATTCTCAGGTACCGATCCAGAGGCAGACCCACAGGATTTCCTTGATGAGATATACAAGACCCTCAGAGTGATGAAGGCTACGGATATAGAGGGGGTAGAGTTGGCCTCTTACAGGCTGAAGGGAGCGGCACGTTCATGGTTCGAAATGTGGGAGGATTCCCGTGAGGAAGGGAGCCCTCCGGCCAGATGGGATGAGTTCGTGGATGCATTTATGGACCATTTCTTGCCTGCCGAGGTGATGGAAGCTCGTGCCACCGAGTTTGAGGTCCTCAAGCAAGGTAGTATGAGAGTTTAAGGGTACCACATGGAGTTCGTAAGGTTGTCCAAGTACGCCCCTCATTTAGTATCGACCATGGATGCCCGAGTTCGACGGTTTGTTTAGGGCCTTAGCCCTTTGGTAGTGAATGAGGCCACCACAGCAGCTTTGCACTCAGATATGAACTATGGGAGGATCGTAGGGTTTGCTCAGGCCACAGAGGCTAGGAAATTGAAGATTCATGTAGAAAGAGAAAGTAGCAGCAGGGCCCGGTCGAAGTCAATGGGTCATTCAGGGAGAGGGTCATTCGGGCCATCTCAGTCATATGCTCAGTCCTCCGCGAGTGCACCGCCATCCATGCACAGTCATCAGCAGGGCAGTTACTCGAGACCCGGTTCAGACAGCAGGAGGTCTCGTCAGTCTGGTCGTCCTGGGGTGAGATCCCAGCAGCAGGGGAGACCTACGTGCCACAAGTGTGGGAGATTTCATACAGAGGCCTACTACCTCGATATCCCGATATGCTTCAGGTGCAGGGTAAGAGGTCACATTCAGCAGGATTGTCGTGCACCCAGTCAGGGTATGGGTAGGGGATCTGCTCAGTCATCTGGTTCTTCGGCTGCTATATCATCAGCGCGTCCTCCAGCATCAGCAAGGTGTGGTGCAGCTAGGGGTGGAGCTCATGGTAGGGGTGGACCTAGCCGATTCTATGCATTGAGTGGCCGCCAGAGTGTTGAGGCTTCTCCAGATGTTGTTACAGGTATCCTGTCTGTTCAGACTATTGATTGCTATGCCCTTATTGATCTAGGGTCCCCCTTGTCTTATGTTACTCCATTCATGGCTTCAAGTTTTGGGATAGAACCCGAACAGCTTCATGAGCCGTTCTCTGTGTCGACTCCGGTTGGTGATTCTATTTCAGCCTCGCGAGTCTATAGAAATTGTGTTGTCACGGTGAGTGGTCGTGTTACCACAGCCGATCTTATTGAGCTTGGGATGGTTGATTTTGATGTAATTATGGGGATGGATTGGCTCTACTCATGCTTTGCCAAACTTGACCATCGGACGAGAGTTATGAGGCTCGAGTTCCCTAACTAAGCCAGTTATTGAATGGAGAGGAAATGGTGTAGTGCCAAGGGGTAGGTTTATTTCCTACCTTAAGGCTTCGAAGATGATTAAGAAGGGGTGTATCTATCACCTGGTTCGGGTAATGGACACCACCTCAGAGGTGCCTACCCTCGAGTCCGTGCCGACTGTGAATGAATTTCCTGAAGTGTTTTCGGATGAGCTTCCAGGCATTCCCCCGGATAGGGAGATTGATTTCGGGATTGATGTATTGCCAGATACTCAGCCAATATCCATTCCACCTTACAGAATGGCGCCAGCAGAGTTAAGGGAGTTAAAGGAGCAGCTGGGGGATTTATTAGAAAAAGGGTTCATACGACCGAGTATATCACCATGGGGTGCTCCGGTTCTCTTTGTCAGAAAGAAGGATGGGTCACTTCGAATGTGTATTGATTATCGGCAGCTCAACAAAGTCACCATCAAGAATAAATATCCATTGCCTCGAGTGGATGATCTGTTTGACCAATTGCAGGGAGCGAAGTTCTTCTCAAAGATTGATTTACGGTCCGGGTACCACCAGTTGAAAATCAGGGAGCAGGATATTCCTAAGACCGCCTTCAGAACTCGTTATGGTCACTTCGAGTTTTTGGTCATGTCTTTTGGGCTAACCAATGCCCCAGCAGCTTTCATGGACCTTATGAATCGGGTTTTCAAGCCATTCCTAGATTCCTTTGTGATTGTATTCATTGACGATATTCTCATCTACTCTCGTAGCAGGGAAGATCATGCCGTTCACCTCAGAGCAGCATTGCAGACCCTTCTTCAGCATCAATTGTATGCCAAGTTCTCAAAATGTGAGTTTTGGTTGGAGTCCGTAACCTTTCTAGGGCATGTTATTTCCAGTGAGGGAATTCAGGTGGATCCTCAGAAGATTGCGGCAGTGAAAGATTGGCCTAGACCCACGACCCCAACAGAGATTCGTAGCTTCTTGGGTTTGGCAAGGTACTATCGGAGGTTTGTAGAGGGATTCTCAACCCTCGCTTCCCCATTGACAAAACCGACGCAGAAGGCAGTTAAGTTCCAGTGGTCCGAAGCATGTGAGAAAAGTTTCCAAGAACTGAAGTCAAGATTGACCTCGGCACCAGTATTGGCCTTGCCAGAAGGCACAGAGGGATTTGTAGTTTATTGTGATGCCTCCAGAGTCGGTTTGGGATATGTATTGATGCATCACGGAAAGGTTATAGCTTATGCTTCCAGGCAACTCAAGAACCATGAGAAGAATTATCCGACGCATGATTTGGAGCTTGCAACTGTTGTGTTTGCCTTGAAAATATGGCGACACTATCTTTATGGGGTACATGTAGATGTGTTTTCAGACCACAAGAGCCTCCAGTATTTGTTCAAGCAGAAAGAGCTAAATCTGAGACAGCGGCGGTGGTTAGAATTGCTCAAGGACTATGATATGGACATATTGTACCATCCAGGGAAGGCAAATGTGGTAGCCGACGCTCTTAGTCGAAAATCCATGGGTAGTTTAGCTCATTTGGGTATGGATCAGAGACCCCTGGCTCGGGAGGTTTACCAATTAGCCAGTTTGGGGGTTCGTATCTCGGCGTCAGACGAGGGGGATATTTTGGTGCATAATGGAGCAGAATCATCACTGGTCGCGGAAATCAAGGAAAAACAGTTTCATGGATCCAGCATTGGTTCGGGTAAAGGAAGCAGTCATGAATAACAAGACCTCAGCATTTGTACTCAGCAGCGAAGATGGTGTATTGCGGTGTCAAGATAGGCTATGTGTTCCGGATGTGGATGAGCTTCGGGAAAGGGTAATGGCAGAGGCTCATATTTCCAGGTATTTGGTACACCCAGGTTCCACGAAAATGTATCATGACCTTAAGGAGATTTATTAGTGGAACGGTATGAAAAGGGATGTAGCAAGCTTTGTAGCTAAATGTCCGAACTGTCAACAAGTGAAGGCCGAGCATCAACGGCCCAGTGGATTAACTCAGCTTATAGAAATACCAAGGTGGAAATGGGAGATGATCAATATGGATTTCGTGGTGGGGTTACCTCGCACTCGGCGTAAGTTCGACTCAATATGGGTGATAGTGGATCGACTCACCAAATCAGCTCACTTCCTGCCAGTCAAGTCCACTGATACTGCAGAGCAATATGCTAAGTTATAGATCAAGGAGATAGTAAGGCTTCATGGCACTCCACTTTCTATCATCTCGGATCGTGGGGCTCGATTCACAGCCAATTTTTGGAAGAAGTTTCAGCAAGGTTTGGGAACTCAGGTGAATCTCAGCACAGCTTTCCATCCACAGACCGATGGACAGGCCGAGCGGACCATTCGGACGCTTGAAGATATGTTGCGGGCTTGTGTCTTAGATTTTAAAGGTAATTGGGATGAACACTTGCCACACTGATAGAATTTGCTTACAATAACAGCTATCATGCTAGCATTCAGATGGCCCCGTTTGAGGCATTGTACGGGAGAAGATGTAGGTCGCCAATCGGGTGGTTTGAGGTAGGTGAAGCGGAATTGCTAGGGCCGGATATGGTGTACGAAACTATGGAAAAGGTCAAGGTTATTCAGGAGAGAATGAAAACAGCACAGAGTCGTCAAAAATCCTATGCAGACGTTCGCCGAACGGATTTGGAGTTTCAAGTCGATGATTGGGTGTTCTTAAGGGTATCTCTTATGAAGGGAGTCATGCGATTCGGAAAGAAAGGGAAATTGAGTCCTAGGTATGTCGGGCCATATCGGATCATTCAAAGGATTGGTCAAGTTGCTTATAGGCTAGAATTGCCTCCCGAGATGTCATCAGTGCATCCGGTATTCCATGTGTCCATGTTGAAGAAAGTGATTGGAGATCCATCCACCATCATGCCAGTCGAAGCTATAGAGGTTAATGAAGATTTGTCATATGAAGAAGTTCCAGTTGCCATTCTTGATAGGCAAGTCCGTAAGTTGAGAAATAAGGAAGTTGCCTCTGTTAAGGTATTGTGGCGAAGTCAACAAGTTGAGGAGGCCACATGGGAAGCGGAAAAAGTGATGAAGGAAAAGTACCCCCATTTGTTCGATCAATCCTAGAAGAAATTAGGTGACCTTTCTACTCCTAGTAACTGTCATCTTGTCTAAGTTGTTTCCCTCTTAGTATTAGTAAAGTCCCCTTCATTTTTCAATGAGTTAAATGTGTTGTTACCTTGGGTCACTTGAACCGTTCTTGATAAATGAAAGCCTTATAAATATTCATGTGTTAAATAAACAACTAATAGTAAGTGTAGATTGGTAATGGTTTGTTTGTGTGTACATAGTGTATTAAGATGGTTAAACAAGGTAAGAACTCATTATGTGCAATTGTAACAATGTGATACAACATGTGCATTCGTTGAGGTAAGAAAGTGTATACCAGTTGTGGAAAGTGTTGTATTTGTGTATTGTTGTTTAGTAATGTGTTTCGGGGGCCCTCTGACAGGTGGATATGTCCATAATACAAAGGAAACTCTGGCGAAATTTTTCTAAAATATAAGAGTTAGTTAAAATTTTGATAGTTTGCATAGCATGTCTTTCAAAGCCAACTCATTTTTCAAATCCTCATTCTAGGACGAATGATCTTAAGGGGGGGGAGGATGTAAGGCCCCGTAAAATTTTTGTGCATAAAACCTAGTAGCTGTGGTGTCATGGTCCGAATAATGTGTTAGGAATGCGTAGAATTTTTTGCGGCGAGCTTGCGAGCCGCAGTTCGGACCCTTGGTAGTGATTTAAGTGTCAAAAATGTAGAGAATAAAGTTTTCCAGAAAAGTGTCAAATATGCGGTCAAGAATGCGACCGCAAACCTGCTATGCGGACCGCATTCTTGCCGTAAAGCTTAACAGAAGCCTCCCAAAAATCATGTTGAAAATGCGGTCGATATGCGATCTCATAGTGAATCTACGGTGCACTTTGCGACCGCAGATCAAGAATGCGGACCGCATATTGGTCGCATTATGTAACAGAACTTGTGTAATTTTGAGGCCATTCTGCGGTCACTATGCGGACCGTATGTTGATTCTGCGGTCGCAAAGTGCACCGCAGAATTGACCCGGCCCAGATTTTTGTAACATTTTGACCCGATCTCTTCTTTAATATAACACCTTTCACCCTCATTTTCTCATATCATCTTACCAAAATTAGAGAGAGAATAGAGGGGTTTTAGAGAGAGAAGTTCTTCATCTTCAAAGATTGTTCCAACCACTTAATTCCAAAGGATCATAGGGCAAGGATTCAACTTCCCCAATCTTTTCAAGGTAAAAACCCTAACTATTTTCTTTGATTTTCAGTTTTAAATTGGGTAAAGAGAGGTTTGCATATAATAGCTTTTAAAAATAGAATTTTTACACTCATGCATGATTATTGAACTTTATTTCTAGTAAAAAGAAGTGAGTAGAAGTAAGAGTCTTCAAGAACAAGGTTGGCAAGTGTAGGATATCTTGGGTAAGCATAAAGTAGGAAGAAAACTCGTCACCAGGTATGTATGGCTAATTTTGATTCTTGTGAAATCGCCTATATGTGTGAAAATTGCTTGGTTAATGTTAATTTGACAAAGTGTGTGAAATTCTCAAAGTTGTTGTTGAAATATGAGTGATGTGGTATGGAATATGAACCGAAAGTCAAATGAGAGTCGAATTGGGTAAAGAATTGTGAATAATGATTATGATGGCCTATATGGCACCTTGTGTAAAACAAATGAAACACTTGAATTGTGGAAATATTGTAACATGGTTGTGATATTGGTTTGAAAAATAATTGAGAACATGAAACAATGTGCAAGTTGCTTATTTGAACTTGTTGAAATTGTGTGTAGTACCTTATCTGCTGTTTGAAATTGTTGTGTTTTAAACTGTAAGGCGGGGTCGTGTTGCGCGCCGCAACGTGGTGAAATAAGGTGTGGGTTGGGGTGATAAGGGTGGCCGAGGTAATAAGGGTGGTCGGGGGAAATAAGGATGGAAAGCGATCGAAATCGCTATTGAAAATTGATACAAAAATCAATAATGTGAAATTGTGAAAGGAGACAGTAGGAGAGTTTGCAACCTGGGGGGCACTGATTGTCCCTATGTTTGACTACTTACAATTTATGTGGTTGATTGGTTGTTGTTCTATTTGTGGACTTTAAACGTGCTTGTGTTGAGGCTTATCTGAAATGAGTAAAAGGTTGGAAACATGGTTAGTTAGCTTAATTGATTACTTGATGTAATCTATTGGCCGTCTTAACATTGTGATTCTTGTTTAACGGCTTGAGTTTACTTGGGACAAAGTTTGTCCATACATACCAGTACAATTCAAGTGTACTGACGTCCCTTTTGCCGGGGACGCTACATTCGTGTGATGATTGTAGGTGGATCAGTAGCAGGCACTTCAGCTCATCGGCAGTAGTATCCTTCTCCTTCCACTGCCCGTTTTGGTGAGCCCCTTTCTTCCTCGGGGCCCTGTGTGGTTCATGCCACCTTTGTTAAGATTTCATTTTGGTTTTGTAAGGTATAGTCGGAGCCTTGTTACCGGCAAGTATTGTATTTCCCTTTTTGTATCCTAGAGGCTCCGTAGACATGTAAACTGTGGGATTGTGGCCTATGTATATGTATGTTACGTCGGGCGTTGTTAAAATTGCAAACTTGTTAATGAATCACTCGTATGGTTTTATTTGTTTAATGTGAAATCATTCATGGTTAGTAAGATAGTTGGTTAATGGGAAACAATCAACACAGGGGTAACGCGTGGGAATGAAAGGCACCCAAGTCCGCTTGACTGGGGCAACCCGGTCAGGTGCCGGTCATGTTCCCCGATTTGGGGCGTGACACTTGAGGCATGATCTGCTACGTCCGCGGATCCGGAGAGTCCCCTTCTATTCTCGTTAGTGATATCAGTTATTTCCTGTATTCTCGTTGTATAGATATTCTTGATGCATAGAGTCACAGTTGTACTCTTTCTCAGTCTGTGTTGCATGTGGGTTTTCAGGTCTTGGTAGTATGTTGCTTAGTGGTATTTGGTGAAGTGTATGTGCCGACCGGCACTTATTACATTTCATTTACATTGTTCCACTGTTATATTATCTTTTGTTCATGAATTCGGATATTTCGCATTGTATTAGGCTTACCTAGTCGCGAAGACTAGATGCCGCCATGAAAGATTCACGATTGGTGAACTAGGATCGTGACATAAACACGCAAGAGAATTGCCAGTAACTGGTTTGTTAGAATTCATGAGGGCACTTATTGAAAAGTGGAATAGCACCGACATGGAGAATGCCACTCCTTCACATTCCTTGGGAAAAAATACAACAAGATACTGTAGGATAACAAAGTTTTGTCACAGAGCATGCGAGTAACTATCGGCTTAACTATATGTATTTATATTGTAGGGGTAATATATTTTACTCTATATTTTTACTAGTTGTTTTGACAATTAGGTAAATTGTTATTTCAATATAGCAATTGTTGGGTTTTAATATATTTAATTAATATATTAAAGAGTTAAAAGAGGGTGAATGGGAAATGGAGGAAAATAAAATTTTGAGTGAAATTTTAATTTCCCTCTCCTTGGTAAATGGGCATTGTCCCATATCGGAAGAGGAAGAGGTTTTTTATGGGTATATAAGCAATTGCTCTTCTTCTAGCTCTTAAATAGTTGAGAAGAAAGCAAGCCTCGCGCCGTCGTCGTCGTCGCTCGCTCGGCTCGGCTCGGCTTCGGCTTCGGCTTTGGCTTCGGATTCGGATTCGGATTTGGATTTGGATTTGGATTTGGTCAAATGATCGATCGATTGATTAACTTTTTGGACCAAATTTATTTGTTAATAGTAAAATATTAACAGAAATGTTATTAAAATATTTATTTTAATAACATAATATTAATATTAAATAAATATTAATATTAAATCCAAATTTCAGTTTTTTCTGTTTTTGTAACAGAAAATTAACTACCCATCAATTTTCCCTCTTTATTTTCCCTCTTTATTATTGAGTAAATGGCCATTTATGCAATGGCATTTATGTTGTGGCAGTTTTGCAGAAACATCCATTCTGAAGAGACTCTTCAGATTTCAACCCAACTTTTGGCTATAAATACAACACTATTCTGCTCAGAATTTTACTACGAATTTCTGAGTTTCTCCTCCTTTCTTCTGCATACATTTAGCATCAAACAAAGCAAAAAGTAAGTGTGATTTGCTACCGAACTTTGCGTTCGCTGAAACACTCGGGTTTGCAGTACCACTACACCAGTGTGTAATTCGTTCTATCCTGGGAGGAAATAATCTATAACCTTGGGTACTAGGAGGGGATTAAATTTCCTTAAGGAAACACTGTGAATTCAGTGGGCTCGAATTGGTTTCTTCATTTCTGTTTATGCATATATTTGTTTGTATTTATTTATATTTCCAGAATTATTTTACAAATACATTGTAATAACAAGCTTAAGGAATTTAATATATTTCTGTATTTGTTTTTACTGTTTCTGGAAGAGTAAAACCTTTGTGGTTTTGTACTCTATTAAAATCTACGTGATTTTAATATGTGTCATTCTTTTACAGAAATGACTAACGAGAATGGGAACCAGGCTGTTCCAATGGTGACTGCTAATGACTTAACAAGCCGAACGACTCCGGCAGCATTGGCACCGGCGGAGAAACACGGCAAATTTTCCGGGATTGATTTCAGGCGCTGGCAACAAAAGATGTTCTTCTATTTGACTACTCGGAGTCTCCAGAAGTTCATCTAGGAAGATGTTCCTGTGTTGTCTGACTAAACTCCAGAAAGTGAACGCTTTCTCGTCATTGAGGCGTGGAAGCATTCGGACTTTTTATGCAAGAATTATATTCTAAGCGGGCTGGAAGATTCTTTGTATAACGTCTACGGTGGCGTAGAAACGTCAAAGGAACTGTGGACTGCGCTTGAAAAGAAATACAAAACTGAAGATGCCGGGTTGAAAAAGTTTGTTGCTGCAAAGTTTTTGGACTACAAAATGGTAGATAGCAAGTCTGTTATTACCCAAGTCCAGGAATTGCAAGTGATTATTCACGATCTCCTTGCCGAAGGTATAAATCAAATTAATATTGATGTTGAAAGTAGTAACCTTAGTATTTTTACTAATGAAAATTTCATTGAAGGTCTTGTTATCAATGAAGCATTCCAAGTAGCAGCAATGATTGAGAAGTTGCCTCCTTTGTGGAAGGACTTCAAAAACTACTTGAAACACAAACGCAAGGAGATGTCCCTTGAAGATCTCATTGTTCGGTTGAGAATCGAAGAGGACAATAAAGCTGCTGAAAAGAGAGGCAGTGGAAACTCAACAATAATGGGAGCAAATATTGTTGAAGAGAACAAGAAGAGGAAGAAGGCTTCTGGACCAAAATACAACCCAAGCAAGAAGCGGTTCAGTGGAAACTGCTACAATTGTGGAAAACCCGGACACAAATCTACGGAGTGTCGTGCTCCGAAGAAAGGCAAGAAAAAGGGTCAAGCAAACATGGTTGAAAAGCATGATGATGTTGATGACTTATGTGCCATGCTTTCCGAATGCAACTTGGTAGACAATCCTAGAGAGTGGTGGATTGATTCTGGAGCCACTCGCCATGTTTGTGCAGTTAGAGAAGCGTTTGCTACTTATGCTCCTGTTGGACCCGACGAGACTATTTCTATGGGAAATGCTTCTAAGGCCAATATTGAAGGATGTGGGAAGATATTTCTCAAAATGACTTCCGGCAAAGTGGTGACTTTGAACAACGTCCTTCATGTTCCCGAGATTAGGAAGAATTTAGTCTCTACTGGACTTCTTGTTAAGAATGGTTTTAAGTGTGTTTTTGTTTCCGATAAGGTTGTAATAAGTAAGAACGAAATGTTTGTAGGAAAAGGTTACCTCACCGAGGTCCTTTTCAAGCTGAATGTAATGGTCGTTGAGAATAATAATAAAATTTTAGCTTCGTCTTACTTACTTGAGTCAAATGAATTATGGCATATACATTTGGGTCATGTCAATTATAAAACCTTGCGGAAAATGATTAATTTGGAAGTATTGCCTAAATTTGAATGTGACAAATCAAAATGTCAAGTATGTGTGGAATCTAAGTACGTTAAACATCCCTATAAGTCGGTTGAAAGGAATTCAAATCCTCTAGACTTAATTCACACAGATATTTGTGACATGAAGTCAATACCATCTCGCGGTGGAAAGAAGTATTTCATAACTTTCATTGACGATAGTACTCGATATTGCTATGTTTACTTACTTAATAGTAAAGATGAAGCAATAGACGCATTCAAGCAATACAAAAATGAAGTTGAAACACAACTTAACAAGAAAATCAAAATGATAAGAAGTGATAGGGGTGGTGAATATGAATCTCCTTTTGAACAAATATGTTTAGAATATGGAATTATTCATCAAACAACGACCCCTTACATGCCCCAATCCAATGGGATTGCAGAAAGAAAGAATCGTTCATTAAAGGAGATGATGAACGCATTATTGATAAGTTCTGGTTTGCCACAAAACTTGTGGGGGGAAGCCATACTTACGTCTAGCCGAATACTAAATCGAGTACCCCATAGCAAAACACAATCCATTCCATATGAAAAATGGAAAGGAAGGAAGCCCAACTTGAATTATTTTTAAGTGTGGGGGTGTTTGGCAAAAGTGCAAGTTCCTAAACCCATAAGGGTAAAAATAGGACCGAAAACCGTTGATTGTGTTTTCATAGGATATGCTACTAATAGTAAAGCATATCGATTTCTGGTTCATAAATCAGAAAATCCCGACATTCATAATAATACGGTTATAGAATCAGATAATGCTGAGTTCTTTGAAAATATATATCCGTACAAAAAGGAATGTGAGTCGATTAGTGAAGGATCTAAACGATCTCGGGAAGAAGCAAAAGAAAGTACACTTAACCAGGAAGATCCAAGGCGTAGTAAACGTCAAAGAACATCTACTTCATTTGGACCAGATTTTGTGACTTTCTTATTGGAATATGAGCCTCAAACATTTAAAGAAGCTATGTCTTCTTTGAAATCATTGTTATGGAAAGAGGCAGTCAATAGTGAAATAGAATCTATATTGAACAACCATACATGGGAATTGGTCGATCTTCCTCCTGAAAACAAACCGTTGGGTTCAAAATGGATCTTTAAGAGGAAAATTTAAGATGATGGCACTATTGACAAATATAAGGCAAGACTTGTGGTCAAAGGGTATAGACAACGAGAAGGTCTTGATTATTTTGATACATACTCTCCGGTTACAAGAATTACGTCCATACGAACGTTAGTAGCATTAGCTGCGGTTCATGGTCTTGAAATTCATCAAATGGATGTTAAGACGACTTTCTTAAATGGAGAGTTGGAGGAAGAAATCTACATGGAACAACCAAAAGGGTTTGTGGTTCCAGGTAAAGAAAAGAAGGTCTGTAGACTTGTTAAGTCCCTTTACGGATTAAAACAAGCACCCAAACAATGGCATGCTAAATTTGACCAAACAATGTTGTCAAATGGGTTTAAGATAAATGAATGTGATAAATGTGTGTACATTAAAAATATTCCAAATCACATAGTCATTGTTTGCTTATATGTGGATGATATGCTCATAATGAGTAATGACATTGCCAATATAAATGCTACTAAGCGTATGCTAACTAGCAAGTTTGATATGAAAGACTTGGGAGTTTCTGATTTAATTCTAGGAATTAAGATCCATAAGACTTCTCAGGGTCTGGCGTTGTCACAATCTCATTATATCAAGACAGTACTTGAAAAATTCAAGCACTTGGGCTTAAAGTTGCAAAGACTCCAATTGACGTGAATCTTGCATTAGCAAAGAACAAAGGCCAAAGCATATCACAATTGGATTATGCTCGTGTGTTGGGTTTCTTAATGTACATCATGAACTATACACGACCGGATATAGCCTGTGCTATAAGTAAATTGAGTCGATATACGAGAAATCCAAGTCAATCTCATTGGATGGCCATGAAACGCGTTTTGGGGTACTTAGTACATACCCAGGACTTTGCTTTGCACTACAATAAATATCCTGCGGTCATTGAGGGATATTGTGATGCAAATTGGATCACCGGATCAACTGATTCCAAGTCCACAAGTGGATATGTATTCACCATTGGTGGAGGAGCGGTATCTTGGAAGTCGTCCAAACAAACTTGTATTGCCCGCTCTACAATGGAGGCTGAGTTCATAGCCTTGGATAAAGCCGGTGAAGAAGCTGAATGGCTCCGGAATTTCTTGGAAGATATTCCATTTTGGCCCAAACCCTTGGCACCAATATGCATACACTGCGATAGTCAAGCGGCAATTGGAAGGGCTGGGAGCGTTATGTATAACGGTAAATCTCGTCATATATGACGAAGACATAAAACCGTTAGACAATTACTCTCTAGAGGAATTATCACGATTGACTATATAAAGTCAAGTGATAATGTGGCGGATCCACTTACAAAAGGCCTAACTAGAGATGTAGTTGAGAAATCATCAAGGGGAATGGGACTGTGGTCGAGAACAAGTCATAGTGGCGGTAACTCTACCTAGAAGACTGGAGATCCCAAGATCTAGGTTCAAGGAGATCAAACAAAGTCATTTATGACGGTTCAACATTGTCAAATAAACTTTTGGTCCATTCTCTTATAAGACAATGTTTCAGTACCAAGGATAAAGCATTAAGGCTTTTTAATGATTTCTAAATTTGATACGGGGTATATCAAATAGTGTATTTATGGGATGACACGTTTAGGAATCACCTATGTAAGTGTGAAGTGTTAGCCGCTTCAAGGAGAATTCTGTAAGGCCAGTTCTCTACGCACTTATGAAACCAGGCGGTGTTCATGGCCGAAACGAACACAACAATGAGAACCAAAGACGGTTAAGGGTTGGTTGTGTGACTTGTGGTTGTCTAGGTATACACCAAAGTTCGACGGTTCAAAGATATCAAATCTACCGATTGATCGAGTATATCCGACATAAGTTCACTACGGAAAGTTCAAAGGGAAACCTACTTATCCAGATGCAAGTAATCCTTACTTGCGAATCACACAGTTTTTCATGCATACTTCCGTGATATAGCATTTGTAGCATTTGTAGCATAAATGTATATTATAAATGGTATAATATGTGTACAGATTTAGTACTAAAAATTACGAAAGGAGTATATGAATTGTATAATAACTGTATGGGAACCTGTATGGGTACTGTATCAAATAGCTTTTTACAAGTATCTCCCCTGAAAATTAAAGACATTGGGAAAGAATAACAACAATTCAGTCAAAATGATTCATGTACATCCTGCATTCATACATGAAAACCTATATTAACTGGATAGCTCCACTACACCAGTGTATATTAAATATATTAAATGAGTACCATGAGTCATTAAGATTTGATCGGTAAAACTATAACGTTTTGCATATATAAATGGTATAATATGTGTAAAGATATTGTAGCATAAAAAATACGAAAGGTGTAAATGAATTGCATAGTAACTGTATGGAAACGTGTATGGGCATTGTATCAAACAGATTTTTACAAGTATCTTTCTGACGACCCGGCCCGTCGTCACGAGATTTATCACTCCGTTACCCCTTCATTTATGTGTTTCATATTTCTATATTTGTCTTAGAGTCTATCGGGTGGATTGAGATTGATTCTGGTTGGAAACAAGGCATATAGCCTTTTAGAGTGAAGCTTGTTTATGAAAAGTCAACCTAAAGTTGACTATGTGGTTATTGAGCTCGGAATCGAATTCTTATTATTTGGTTAGCTTCGGGAGGTTATTTGTTACTTACAGGAGCGATCGGAATTGAATTTGGAGGTCCGGTGTAGAAATAGGCTTTAATTGGCTAAGTTGGAATTTTGGCGAAATATGATCGATAGGTGAGATTTTGATCAGGTAGTCGGAATGGAGTTCCGACAGTTGTAGTAGCTTCGTTAGGTGATTTTGGATATGTATGCAAATTTTCAGGTCATTCGAACATCGTTTGGTCGGGTTTTTAATAGGATGTAGGTTCCAGAAGTTTTGGTTGAATCTTAGGCTTGAACCTGCCTTAATTTGATGATTCATGTGTTTAAGGGTGAGTTTTTATCACTGGAACAAGTTCGTGAGATGATTTAGAGTGGATTCATATTTTTGGTTGAGGTCCCGGAGGCCTCGGGATGTTTTCGAAGGGTCGATCGGGTGAATTTTGGAGTTTTTGGACTACTGGTATGAATTGCAGCAGGTGTTTTGCTTCTGCGGATGCGGAACCGCAGAAGCGGCCCCGCGGAAGCGTCAATATGGTCGCAGATGCGATTCACGTCTGGCCAGTGTAATTCCGCAGAAACGGACGACTGGACGCAAGGACGGAATTGCAGGCGCGAGAAGATCTCCGCAGAAGCGGATGTTGGGATGCTAGGTAGATTCGCAGAAACGGATAGGCGACCACTGAAGCGGTCTCGCAGGTGCAAGACCATAACCGCGGAAGCAGTCTTCGTCAGTTAATGAAATGTCGCAGAAACGACGGATAAACCGCAGAAGCGGTCTAGCTTAAGCGAGATAGGATTCGCAAAAGCGAAATTTGCATGAGTGTTAAAGAAAAGAGGGGTTCGAATTTCAGAAGTTATATCTCATTTGGGGCTTTGATCTAAGAGGCGATTCAGGCGATTTTGAGGAGAAAATCGAGGGGATTCATCAGGCAAGCATTCATAGACTCAATTTATGTTATTATATTATTAAATTATGGAGTTAACACCTGAAAATGGAGGATGGTAAATCACTGATATGAACGGGCAAACAGAGTTCGATTTTGATAAACTTTACATGTATGAACTCGTGGCGAGATAAGAAATCTGAAAATGTGACTATTGTATTTTTTTCGAGAAGTGGTCCCGGGGGTCGGGTTTTGGCAACTTCATGATATTCGATGTAATTCGAGTTATTTCGATTGGGTTATGTTCATTTACCTATTTTGATGTATTCTTATTCGTTTTGATCAGATCTGGCATCCGAGGAGGTTGATTTGCGAGGCAATCACAATGTGAGCTAGGACTTTTGCCGATTCGAGGTGAGTGGTGGTAATAAATAATATACTAAGGGTTTGAAACCCCGTATTTTCACTATGCAGTGCTATGCTGAGATGGAACACGCGTCATGTGACGAGCGTGGTGGTATTGTGACTGGGGATTTGGACTTGGTCCCTCCTGACTGATAGTTTACTGTGCATAATGACTGAGACTGGGCTTATATCTATATATTTGGGCTAGTAGCCATGTTTGGGGCCTTGTGCCGATCTGTAGAATATTAGGGAAGCATGTAGAGCTAAATTACACCTTATATCATGTTGAACACATACTCTTAGCCGTATTCATAGCTGTATAGAATGACATGAACCATTACCAGATGTGTACTCTAAGTGAGAATACCTAGGGTTGAATACCCTATTATAGCTGAGTGGGCCCGAGAGGCCAAGTCTATATTGACTGAGAGGGGTCGAGGACCCACTTTGAGGTATTGATACACATACCTGACCGGGTTGCATGCCGCAGCAGTATATACATATACATATATTGGACCGGACTACACGCCGCAGCACTATAATATATATATATATATATATATATATATATATATATGGATCGGACTGCACGCCGTAGTAATATATATGTGGATTGTACTGCACGACATAATATCATAGCTCTTGGGCTGAAGGAGCCCCTCCTCTATCTGCATACACTTCCAGTAAGTGCATTATATATTATTGGATCGGGCTGCACGCCGCAGTAGTATATCAATTATATTGGATCGGGCTGCACGCCGCAGCACTATATGTATATATCGGATCGGGCTGCACGCCGCAGCATTATATATACATATATATATTGGATCGAGCTGCACGCCACTACAGTATGAGTGAGGATCGGGCTGCATGCCGCAGCAGGACTAGATTAGTGTTGGGATCAGTATGAGACGGTAGTGGACTCGAATCAAACTTACCATTAGAGAGATAACTTACCTGTACGGATATTCTTAGAACTGTTTAGTGATAATACATGTGTTCTTACTTTCAGTTATTATTTATTATTGCTACTCACTGAGTTGAATGATACTCACCACACTCCCTACAATTTATATGCAGATACAGGTGTTCAGGAGGGAGTTGAGCTATACGCAGCTGCTAGCGTCCGGAGGACCCGATCTCTTTCTTTTCTTCCATTTATGTCTTTTATTACTCTATCAAGACTTGGATTGTATAGGATGTTTTTCTTCTGTTAGAGGTTCAGACTTGTGACACCGGATTTGTTTGGTTGAATTTCATGTAGTTTGTTTTCCGCATTTGTTGTTTCTATTATGAAAACAAGCTATTAACTTTAATGGATCAATATTAATTAATAATTGGTTGGTTATCTATAAATCATGGTCGGGCTTTCCTAGCAATGTGTTTTGCGCCATCACGATCGGGGTTTGGGTCGGGACAAGTTGGTATCATAGCCTAGGTTAACAAGTCTCGCGAGTCATGAGCCGGTTTAGTAGTGTCTCGCAGATCGGTACAGAGACGTCTGTAATTATCCTCGGGAGGCTATAGAACCTTTTAGGAAAGCTTCAAATTCATGAAATTCTTGTCGTGCAATTTTGTTGATCCGAAACTGAACTTTGATATTCTATTCTCTCGCAGATGGCAAGGACTCGTGCTACAGGACAAGGCGGACGACCACCATTGCCACCTGCTAGAGGCCGTGGACGCGGCCATGGTCGTGGTAGGGGTAAGGCAGCTGAGGCAGTGGCAGTTGACCCACCCGCTGGCCCAATTCCAGAGCAACCTCCAGTTGCAGAGGTCCCAGCAGCACCTGTTCAGGTACCAGCTGTGCCTATTGTGATTCCGGGTCTATAGGAGACCCTACCTTAGATTTTGACGGTTTGCACTGGCCTGACTCAGGCAGTTTTAGCCTCCATTGCAGTACCTACATCCGAGACCGCGGGTGGTCATCAGACCCCTGTAACTCACCCTCTAGAGCAGGTAGTGCAGGGCCTACAGACACGAGAGGCAGCCCCAACTTAGCAAGTTGCACCGTTTGCTCCAGTTGCTCAGATTCAGGGGGACACGGTCCCAGTGATGCCCGATGAAGAGCAGCGTCATCTTGAGAGGTTTATCAGACTTTCTTCTCCTAATTTCAGTGGTACTCCGGGCGAGGACGCCCAAGGTTTTCTAGATAAGTGCCGTCGGATGTTCCGTACAGCAGGGATTCTTGAGTCGATCGGAGTATCCTTTACTACTTTCTAGTTTTAGGGAGCAGCCTTCACTTGGTGGGAGGCTTATGAGAGCCATAGGGCGACATGGGCGGCACCATTGACATGTCAGGAGTTCTCCACTATTTTCTTGGAGAATTGGATACCTCGATCTCAGAGGGAGGAGTTGCGCAGGCAGTTTTAGTGGCTTTGCTAGGGGGACATGACAGTGTCTGAGTATGAGGTTAGATTTACAGAGTTAGCCAGATACACATCATGGATGGTTCCTACTGATCGGGAGAGGATCAGACGCTTTATTAATAGGCTTATTTATCCTATCCATATTTCGATGACACGAGAGAGGGTCCTGAGTCACTCATTTGAGGATGTTGTTGATATAGCTCGCGATATTGAGATAGACCATCATAGAGAGCGAGAGGAGAGGGAGACCAAGAGGCATCGAGGATTAGCTAGTTTTAGTGGTACTCAGACTAAAGGCCAAAGTCAGCAGAGCTGAGGTCGCTCTATTAGATCTTCACAGCCAGCCCGCTCAAAGTATCATGGGTCGTCTTCTGGCCGAGGTTATCAGGGTTCTCACCAGGGCCACCCATCTCTCAGCGCCCTACCAGCACAAAGCTCATCTTAGGCTCCATCTATTCAGGGTTCTTCCCGACCTAGTTCTTCTGCTGGACACTTCGGTGCGAGAGGTTCCCATCAGTCCCTACCCCCAGCACCTAGGAGTTGCTTCGAGTGCGGTGAGTTCTGGCACATCCGCTGAGAGTGTCCACGTCTTGTATCCAGGCCATATCAGTAGAGGGGATAGCCCTCATCTTCTGGTCCATCTACTTCAGCAGCCGCCCCGCCAGCTAGGGGTGGGGGTCAGGCAGCCAGGGGTCGCCCTCGAGAGAGAGGCTGATCAGGTGGTCAGGCTCATTTTTATGCTCTTCAGGGCCATTTTGATGTAGTTGCTTCTAATGTTGTTATTACAGCTATTATTTCAGTCCGCCACAGAGATGCCTCAGTTTTGTTCGATCCTGGTTCAACTTATTCTTATGTATCTTCATATTTTGCTCCTCATTTGGGCACGAATCGAGGGTGTCTTGCGATGCCCGTGCATGTATCTACCCCGGTGGTTAATACGATTATTGTGGACCATGTGTACCGGTCTTTTCTTGTCACTATTAGGTGTATGGTGACCCGAGTAGACCTGTTACTTTTGAGAATGATCAATTTTGATGTTATCTTGGGCATGTATTGGCTATCTCTATGTCATGATATTCTGGACTGTCATGCCAAGATAGTAACATTGGCTATGCCGGGTATTCCGAGGATCGAGTGGTGAGGCATGACTGATTATGTACCCAACAGGGTAATATCCTTCCTCAAGGCCCAATGGATGGTTAGGAAGGGATGTTTTTCCTATTTGTCATTTGTGTGGGACGGCGGAGGTGAGACTCCCAGTATTGATTCTATTCCTGTTGTGCGGGACTTTCCTGATGTGTTTCCCTCAGATCTGCCGGGCATGCCGCCGGACAGGGACATTGCCTTTGGGATTGACTTGGTGTTAGGCACTCAGCCTATTTCTATTCGTCCTTATCGTATGGTACCAGGTGAGTTGAAAGAATTAAAGGAGCACCTTCAGGAACTCCTAGATAAGGGGTTCATTCGGCCGAGTGTGTTACCGTGGGGTGCACCGGTCTTGTTTGTTAAGAAGAAGGATGGGCTCAATGATGTATATTGACTATAGGCAGCTGAACAAAGTAACAATGAAGAAAAAGTATCCTCTGCCTCGCATTGATGATTTATTTGATCAGCTCCAAGGATCTAGGGTATTCTCGAAGATTGATCTTTGTTCAGACTATCACCAGTTGAAGATTAGAGATTCTGATA
Source organism: Nicotiana noctiflora (assembly GCA_032618575.1). NCBI lineage: Eukaryota > Viridiplantae > Streptophyta > Magnoliopsida > Solanales > Solanaceae > Nicotiana > Nicotiana noctiflora. Next base: position 72,256 of record JASVEL010003566.1, read on the forward strand.
TTATGAAGACAGCCTTCAGGACGAGATATAGGCACTATGAGTTTCTTGTGATGTCTTTTGGGCTAACAAATGCCCCAGTCGCGTTCATGTATTTGATGAACAGTGTGTTCCGGCCATATTTGGACTCCTACATGATCGTGTTCATAGATGATATCCGGTGTACTCCCGTAGCCAGGGGGAGCATGCTCAGCATCTTAAAGTTGTATTGCAGAGGTTGCGGGAGGAGAAGTTTTATGCCAATCTCTCCAAGTCTGAGTTCTGGCTCGAGTCCGTGGCATTCTTGGGGCGCATGGTGTCCAGTGATGGTATTCAGGTGGATCCGAAGAAGATAGAGGCGGTGCAGAGTTGGCTTAGGCCGACCACAGCTACTAAGATTCGTAGTTTCCTGGGATTGGCATGGTATTATCGCCGATTTGTTCAGGAATTCTCTTCCATTGCTTCACCTTTGACTAGACTGCCTCAGAAGGGTGCTCCATTTATGTGGTCCGAGGAGTGTGAGGAGAGCTTTCAAAATCTCAAGACAGTATTGACCACGGCACCAGTCTTGATATTGTCGCCAGCTTTAGATTCTTATACTGTGTATTGTGATGCCTCGAGAGTTAGCATTGGATGTGTGTTGATGCATAAGGGTAGAATTATTGCTTATGCTTCTCACCAGTTGAAGCCCCATGAGAGGAACTACCCTTTGCACGAGTTGAAGTTAGCAATGATGGTATTCTGGCTCGAGTCTGTGGCATTCTTGGGGCGCATGGTGTCCAGTGATGGTATTCAGGTGGATCCGAAGAAGATAGAGGCGGTGTAGAGTTGGCCTAGTCCACGGACTCGAGCCTGAACTCATATCCGAAAAAGATATGAGTTCTAGCTCAAGTCCGTGGCATTCTTGGGGCGCATGGTGTCTAGTGATGGTATTCAGGTGGATCCGAAGAAGATAGAGGCGGTGCAGAGTTGGCCTAGGCCGACCACAGCTACTGAAATTCGTAGTTTCCTGGGATTGGCATGGTATTATCGCCGATTTGTTCAGGAATTCTCTTCCATTGCTTCACCTTTGACTAGACTGCCTCAGAAGGGTGCTCCATTTATGTGGTCCGAGGAGTGTGAGGAGAGCTTTCAAAATCTCAAGACAGTATTGACCACGGCACCAGTCTTGATATTGTCGTCAGCTTTAGATTCTTATACTGTGTATTGTGATTCATCGAGAGTTAGCATTGGATGTGTGTTGATGCATAAGGGTAGAATTATTGCTTATGCTTCTCGCCAGTTGAAGCCCCATGAGAGGAACTACCCTGTGCACGAGTTGGAGTTAGCAGCCATAGTTCACGCTCTGAATATTCGGAGACATTACTTATATGGTGTTTCTTTCTGTTTAAATAGAAGGACCTTAATTTGAGACAGCGTAGGTGGCTGGAGTTGCTTAAGGAATATGACATCACCATATTTTATCATTCGGGGAAGGCCAATGTTGTGGTTGATGCTTCGAGCCGAAAGGCGGACAGTATGGGCATCTTAGCTTATATTCCAATTAGGGAGAGACCCTTTGCATATGATGTTCCAGCGCTGGCCAACCGACTAGTGAGATTGGATGTTTCTTAGCCGAGCCGAGTGTTAGCTTGTGTTGTTTCTCGGTATTCTTTACATGATCGCATCAGAGAGCGTTAGTATGATGATCCACATTTGCTTGTCCTTAAGGATAGAGTTCTACACGATGATGCCAGAGATGTGACCATTGATAGTGATGGTGTTCTGAGGATGCAGGGCCGGATCTGTGTGCCCAATAAAGATGGCCTTCGAGAGTTGATATTAGAGGAGGCTCACAGCTTGCGGTACACCATTCATCTGGGTGTCACAATGATGTACTAGGACTTAAGGCAGTATTACTGGTGGAGGAAGATGAAGAAGGACATTGTTAGTAATGTGGCCAGATACCTCAACTGCCAGTAGGTCAAGTATGAGCATCAGAGACCGGGCGGTGTTCTTCAGTGTATGGTTATTCCTGAGTGGAAATGGGAGCGGATTACCATGGATTTTGTGAGTGGTCTCCCTCGGACTCCGAGGAAGTTTGATTCAGTATGGGTGATTGTCGATCGGCTGACCAAATCTACGCATTTCATTCCAGTATGTATTACTTACTCATCGGAGCGGTTAACGGTGATCTTTATTCGAAAGATTGTCAGATTGCATGGGGTCCCAGTGTCTATCATATCTGATAGAGGTACTCAGTTCACTTCTCAGTTCTGGAGGGCATTCCAGCGGGAGCTGGGTATGCAAGTAGAGTTGAGCACCGTATTTCATCCTTAGACAGACGGACAGTCTGAGCACACTATTCAGATCTTGGAGGATATATTTCGTGCTTGTGTGCTTGATTTTGGAGGTTCATGGGATGATTTTTTGCCACTTCTAGAGTTTGCCTACAACAACAGTTATCAGTCGAGTATTCAGATGGCCCCGTATGAGGCATTGTATGGTAGACGGTGTAGATCCCCCGTGGGATGGTTTGAGCCTGGCGAGGCTAGATTGATAGGGACTGAGTTAGTTCAAGATGCTTTGGATAGAGTGAAGTTGATTCAGGAGAGGCTTCGCACAGCACAATCATGCCAGAAGAGTTATGCGGACAGTAGAGTTCGAGATTTTCCTTTGATGGTTGGCGATAGAGTATTGTTGAAGGTTTCACCCATGAAGGGTGTTATGCAGTTTGGGAAGAAAGGGAAACTGAGTCCCAGGTTCATAGGTCCTTTTGTCATACTTAGGAGGATCGGGGAGGTGGGACATGAGTTGGCTTTGCCACCTAGCTTGTCTAGTATTCATCTAGTATTTCATGTGTTTATGCTCCGGAAGTATGTCGGGGATCTATATCATGTGTTGAACTTCAGTACGATTCAGCTTGATGGTAATCTATTTTATGATATGGAGCCGGTGTCTATTCTGGGTAGACATGTTCGAAACATCAGGTCCAAGGACATTGCTTCAGTTATGATTCTGTGGAGAGGCCGGCCAATGGAGGAGGCTCCTTGGGAGGTCGAGCAGGAGATTAGGAGCATATATCCACACTTATTTGAGTCTCCAGGTATGTTTCTTGACCCGCTCGAGGACGAGCGTTTACTTAAGTGTAGGAGAATGTGACGACCCGGCACGTCGTCACGAGATTTACCACCGACTTAACCCTTCTTTTATGTGTTTCATGTTTCTATATATGTGTTAGAGTCTATCGGGTGGATTGGGACTGATTCTTGTTTGAAATAAGGCATATAGCCTTTTAGAGTGAAGCTTGTTTATGAAAAGTCAACCTGAAGTTGACTATGTGGTTAGGGGGCTCAGAATAGAATTCTTATAATTTGGTTAGCTTCGGGAGGTGATTTGTGACTTACACGAGCGATCGGAATTAAATTTGGAGGTCCGGTGTAGAAATAGGCTTGAATTGGCTAAGTTGGAATTTTGGCAAAATCCGATCGATAGGTGAGATTTTGATCCGGGAATCGGAAAGGAATTCCGATAGTTGTAGTAACTTCGTTAGATGATTTTGGATATGTCTGCAAATCTTTAGGTCATTCAGACATAGTTTGGTCGAGTTTTTGATAGAATGTAGGTTTTGGAAGTTTTGGTTGAATCTTAGGCTTGAACCGGCCTTAATTTGATGATTCGTGTTTTTGACGGTGTGTTTTTATGATTGGAACAAGTTCGTGAGATGATTTAGAGTGGATTAGTATTTTTTTGTTGAGGTCCCGGGGGCCTCGGGATGTTTTTGAAAGGTCGATTGTGTGAATTTTGGAGTTTTTGGACTGTTGGTATGAATTGCAACAGGAGTTTCATTTTTGCGGATGGGGAACTGCAGAAGCAGCCCTGCAGAAGTGACATAATGGTCTCATATGCGACAAGGGTTGACCAGGGGAGTTCCGCAGAAGTGGACAGCTAGCTGCAAGAGCGGCCTCGCATGATCTCCGCAGAAGCCGAAGTTGGGCTGCTGGGTAGATTCGCAGAAGCGGATAGGCGACCGCTGAAGCGGTCTCACAGGTGCGAGACCTTGGCCGCAGAAGCAGTCCTTTCCAGTTAATGAAATGTCACAGAAGCGATGGATAAACCGCAGAAGCGGTTTCGCTTAAGCGAGATAGGATTCGCAGAAGCGAAATTTGCGTCAGTGTTGAAGAAACAGAGGGGTTCGAATTTCAGAAGTTATATCTCATTTGGATCTTTGATATAAGAGGCAATTTAGGTGATTTTGAGGAGAAAATCGAGGGGATTCATCAGGTAAGCATTCATGGACTCAATTGTTTTTATTATATTGTTAAATTGTGGAGTTAACACCTGAAAATGGAGGATTGGAGGTGTATTAATGGAGGATTTTGCTCTAAGTCTGGGTTATGGTAAATCACTGATTTGAATGGAAAAACGTAGTCCAATTTTGATAAACTTTATATGTATAGACTCATGGCGAGATAAGGAATCTGAAAATGTGACTTTTGTATTTTTTCGGGAAACGAGCCCAG
>JASVEL010003567.1:0-86907 GCA_032618575.1 Nicotiana noctiflora
AGGGGTCGGGTTTTGACAACTTCATGATTTTCGATATAATTCGAGTTATTTCGATTGGGTAATGTTCATTTAGCATATTTTGATGTATTCTTATTGGTTTTGATCAGATTTGGCATCCGAGGAGGTTGGTGAACTCTGCAAATACTGCAACATAAATCCCGCAATCCCTACAAGCATTAAAGTAGCAGATAAACTCATGCTAAAATGTACACAGTTGTATGGCACATAATACCATTAGTATTGAAAGCAATGGTTTAAATAGAGGTGTGCAATTGAATCGGTTTATTGAAAAATCGAATCGATTATTTGTTATCGATTTATCGATTTCCATTTAGAAATTTTCCTTATCGAGTGAATTGATTTTGATTTCGATTTTGTCCTCTTCGGTTATCGGTTTATCAATACTAAAATATAAATTTTTTTATCCTTATTCTATAATGCCTTTTCCTTTACCCTAGTTCCTAATCCTATTATTTCATCTACTATATTTAAGGAATGATCATATTTGAAGCTCAAGGAAATGAAGTTCAAATTAATAAAAAATAGAATTAGTCGTGATGATATTTTTTTGTTATACCATTGGAGTGTTGGTAGCGTACATTTGATCCTTTACTTTAGTTTCGTTGCATGTGCTTGTTGACATAATTTTTAATTTATAAACGGTGTTCATCTTATTTTAACTTCTTTTTGTCCATATTTGTTAGGCGTATTTATAGCGATATATTTTTCGTGAAATCCCACAAAATTTCTTATTGGTGTTATCGATAACCGAATCGATAAGCCCCAAAAATCAATAAATCAAAATCGAAAAAATCGAAACGTTATTGAAACGATAACGATAAGCATATGTACAAATCGATAATAGATAAATAATTATCGATAAGGGTCAAAATCGATCGATAAATCGAATGCACAGCCCAGGTTTATCTATACATACAATGAGCCAAACTTCCGTTATGGAACCTCGGTAATTAAACACAGAACTTCCAAAGGTTCTGAAATACATTTTCAAATATAGGCTGGAGTGGTGTTGAAAATTTATATCATTCCGCTTCCCATAGAAGTCTAAGCACTGGAGGAAAAGAGGTATAACAACTGAAAACTTGTTAACAAGTTGATGAACTATTTTATTATTCCCAGATGCAATAAATGAGTCTTATACTATTAGGGTCCTTTTGCATATGTCGAATACACCCAACACCCAATGGGATTTATCCTTGACATTAATGGGTATTATCATATAATCAACTTCTGACCAAGCAATATTGGCAAGTAACCGATAGCCGAAAATGTAATCAGCTACACTGTCGTCCACCTTTACCACCCTACTATCCTGTTGAGTAGTCACATACAGATCATATACTTGATCGAACCTTGTCTTGAAACAACAACCAGTAGTTGTGAACCTGATGTTATTGGATGGTCTAATACTTATAACTCTTCCTTAGATAGTAAAGAATAACATCAATGTGCTGAACATAACATAAATTCAAAAAATAAGAATGTCTTAGTTATTTAAAAAGAAAATAAACTGAAATAATAGTTGTATACATTTATTATACAAAAGCTAAGAGTGATTGTTAAATCAACGCACCGTGTCATTCAGTACTTGTCCTGCGTGTGCCAAACTGTAAAACCATTCTTTCTTGTCTACCCTTGCAACAGCCAAATCAAATGGCCTCTCAAGCTCGTTGACTTCCACCGGATAAAGAGATTTTCACCTACACAAGTTATAAAAAAATAGGTTTGTGAAACTTGTGATACAGTTGGGTTCTAAAAAGCAATCATATATGAAATGAAACCTGGATAATCTCTTATGTGTCCCATTGTATAACCATTCTCCAAATTCCTCTACCAAATTGGGTTCAAAAATTATTCCAATAACATGTGTGAATGGATGTTTGATTGGAAAAATAGGAGGACCTACAGAGCTGCTACAATCGGAGTCAAAATCTTGTGTATATGGGACTTTGCATGCTTTCTAGGAATCTTCAATCTTCCCTTTTTCTCAGGGGTTAAATCCTCTTCAAATTGTTTTTCAACCAGAACAATTTGATAAAGAGTCGCAAGCAACTCAAAATAAGAGTAACTACTTTTTTTTCAACTTGGGCATCAAAGCCCGAAGTATCCACATCCAGAACAGAGTCACCGGCATCTGAATATTGGAAAAACGGATTGAGTACAAGCTAAAAAACTATTGTATGACATTTATAATGTTAATATATTAGAAATATAAATTAGTGTAATGAATAATTATTGTACGATTACCTGTATTGTCCACATTTCCAACCGACTTTGGGGTGGAGCGATGTCTCTGCTTGGCTTATTTACATGTGCAACATTGATGTCAACATCTTTATATGCGCAAATAAAAGATATTAAACTAAAAGTGTATTGTAGTATCAAATAATTATATGGTACTTGTATGATGCTTGTAAGTTTATTGTACTGAAAGAGGGTGCTTAGTTGATGAAATAGTCTAATAACCTTATTGTTTTATACAGTCATTCACTGTTGCATACTCAATCTCCTCGTCATTGTGGTCTGGAAAACAAACATTGTCGTATTGGCTGTGGTGGTGGCGATCATTACTCGATGTTCTAATAACTGATGCATGGGTGAAATAGAAACATCAACTTTTTCTGATAGATGTGACTCCAATGTCCTAGTTTCATTCAAGACTTTGTTAATTGATTGCGTGAAAAATTCCTTAATCGATATAAAGTCCTCTGCAACCTGATAAATAAGCACATTACTACAAAAAATTAAACATCAATTATAGTTACTGTAATACATTTCTAGAGAATTAATACCTTTGTCTTGAATACATCCAAATCACTTTCAACCTTTGCAATTGCAGTTCTCAACTATTGTCTTTCCCACAATATAGCTTGGTCCGACTTATTCTTCATTACTCTAGAATTTTCAGGTATATGATTGCGACAATGCAATGCACTGTCTCCTCGTTCTTCCATCTCATAATCTCTTTTTCCGAGTAATTTTATGAATTCCATCTCTTCACATGGTGCAACAATATTTGAAAACTGCAAGAAAATGTACAATAACATAATCCACTTTGTATAATAACAGTATGAAAGTCATATAAGTTTTATATGTCGTAGTAATGTGCTATCAAAAGCTATAATTTACATATATGCATATAGTGTACTAAATATGTATTATAACTGTATAATAATTGTATTATTTTTGTATGCCATAATAATTCATTATACAACTTTTACTTGACAGATCTATATGTACTATATATATTACGAATTTAACTATTACATAAAATAAACAATTGGTTTTTTACTTTGATCCAGGTTGGAGTGAACATAAGATTCTCTATGGTTTTTTGCCAAAGTTGGGATTTGACCGTTGTCCATCTCAGAAGACGAGGTATTTTATTGTTACGGAGATGGACGACAATTTTTTTATCAACCATAGAACAACAGTCGTATATCCAAACATGAAGCGTAAGAGGCAGTCTACCAAGTGTATAATAATGCACGTTTGTACTAAGCACATGTCGTACCGAATGACGCAATGCCTTGTAAACATCTATGCCCCAATAGTAATAGTTGAATTATCCAATGTGTACTATATGAAACATGTAGATGTCAAATGTAGTATTGCCCCTCTCACTGGAAAACAAGAAGAACTCTATAAAGTACAAGATCGCAAGCTTGAATGCATGTTCATCACATTTCCAGGACTTGGTCAAGAAGCAATTTCAATGAAGCTTCTTCTTTGAAGAAGCTTCATCTATACTTGGTTAGGACTTGGTAAGTAATTGTCCATTAAGCTTGGTCTTACATGTGGATCAAACCAAAGATCTCCCTCCAACACAACACATTTTAGACCAGCAACTATACCAAATTCATAGGTTTGGCTTGAAGTGTATTTTAGTGTTATCAATATTTGTTCGGGATTATGAGTCTATGAACAGATCCGTATGGTAATACTAGAGTTAGGAGCACGATCAGAATTGAAATCGGAGGTCCGTAGGTCATCTTGGAGCCATTTGGCTAAAGCTAGAAGTTTGAAAGTTTTGGAGAAGTTTGACAAGAAATGGACTTTTTGATATCGGGGTCGGAATCCAATTCCAAAAGTTGGAGTAGGTCAGTAATATTGAATATGACTTGTGCGCAAAATTTGAGGTCCATCCGACGTGATTTGATAGGTTTAAACATTGGAAATAGAAGTATGAAATTCTAAAGTACATTAAGTTTGGATTGGAGGTTGATTCATGATTTTAGTATTGTTTGATGTGATATGAGACCTCAAGCAAGTCCATAATGTATTTTGCGATTGGTTGGTAGGTTTGGTTGAGGTCCTGTGGGCATCGCGTGGATTCAACGAATCAAAATTTGAAATTTTATGTTACTAGTATAACTGCTTCTGCGGACGGTGGACCCCAGAAGTGGCTCAGTAGAAACAAGAGATTTAACCGCAGATCCGATTTGGGCTAGAAGAGAAGGGACCACAGAAACGACCCAAAACCCACAGAAGCAGAACCGTAGAAGCGGCCCAAAATCCGCAGAAGCGGAACTGCAGAAGTGGCCCAAAATCCACAGAAGCGATCGCAGCCTCTCAGAAACGGCCCAAGGCCAGGTGGCCGAAGATCACAGAAGCGGCCCAATATCAGTTAAAGTGGAATCGCAGAAGCAAAAATGGGTTGGGAACCCCGTATCCGCAGAAGCAACATTAGGACCGCACATGCAGAACTGCATAAGCGGTCAGGGGGCCGCAGGTGCGGAAATAGCTGGAGGCAGGGAGTTGTTATAAATCCGGGATTTGGCCATTCCTCTCCCATTTTTCACTTTCCATGGGAGATTTTGGAGATATTCAAGAGGGGATTTTCATCATCAACGCCAAGGTAAGTTATCCCCGTCTACTTTGAGTTAAATACATTAATTATGCATGGATTTGAGCATGTAATTTGTAGAAAACTTGAGGTTTGAGGGAGAACATAGAAAAATTAGTATTCTTGGAATTTGACCACGATTTTGGATATGTAATTTAGTGAAAATCATATATTTGAATTCGTGAATTTATGGGTAAACTTTATCTTCAGAATTGTTTTGATTTCAGGCACGTGGTCCTAAGGGCATTTTTGTCAAATATTCGATCATGGTTAGTAATTTGTTATGAATTGGGTTGTAATGAATAATTAATCATATATTAATGGATTGGTATCATTATTGGATAGTTTTGGGGCATTTTGCATTGATTCGGGTCTTCGGAAGAGCGAGGAATGCTGGTTATGGATCTTTAGAGCGAGGTGAGCCTCCTTTCTATCATTGTAAGAGGGAATTGTCCCCATAGATGAAATAATTGATTATGTGCTCCTATTTGTGGGGTCTATGTACGCACGATGTGATGAGATTTTGTGCGTAGCTACTATTATGCTACTGCCCAAGTAGTTAGGACCCAAAAGAATGCTATACATGAATTATTTACGTACTTATTGATAGCTTGAATTGCTCATATCATATTGAATTAGTAAACGAATTTCTAAATAGATAAAACTTCATTTTCTTAAATGGTTAAAGAGGATTTGCTTTTATTGGATAATTACTCTGTGTGGACTTCTTGATTGACTATCTGTGTGTTTATTTATGAAACGGGCCGAATGCCTCGGCAGATTAAATAGATGCATCTATAGTCACATAGTCGACCCTTAGCAAGTGCACATTTTATTTTTGTTGGATTGGACCTTCGCCTTGACCAAATATGTGCATGCTTGCATTGCTTATCCTGAAACGTATTGAAGTCGATATTGCCTTTTTATGCCTGCTATAAACTAATAAAGATTAAAAAAGTAAATCTTGAAATTCCATTATTATTTGAGAAGGTATTACCTGCTTTCTTGCTCTATGAGTTATAATTTCGAGATAAATCCATGTTATCCTCACACCTTCACCATATTATAATTGGACCACTAGTAAGTGTCGAAGTTTACCATCTCGTCTCTACTTCTTCGAGATTAGACGAGATAGTTATTGAGTACACGTTATTTTCGTACTCATACTACAATTTTATATATTTTTGTTGCATAGGTATATGTGACTTTAGTGGCTTAGTAGCATCGCGGTATGGTAGACACGGCGACTAGGTGAGCGGTATTTTCTCGAGGCGGCCCGCAGTTAGCAGAGTCTCTACAATTATCTGTATTTATTTTATGTCCCATATTGTGTTACGGAAAATTGTTGTACTTTATTTAATTTCTTAGAAATTGATCATACACTTGTGACACCAAGTTCTGGGATGGTTTTGGAAATATATTGTGATAACTGCTTATCATTTAAACTTGATCGAGAGAATTATCTTTTAAATTACTAAATTTTGAAGGAAAATCCTAGATTTCAAAAGTATTAAAACGAGAATTTGATTATGTAATTTGGTTGACTTTCCTTACAGCAGTGTCCAGCGCCATCGCGACCCTTAGTGGATTTTGGGTCGTGACTATATGGTATCAGAGCACTAGATTCACGTAGGTCTCACGAGTCATAAGCAAGTCTAGTAGAGTCTCGCGGATCGGTAGAGAGACATCTGTACTTATCCTCGGGAGGCTACAGGGCTTTTAGGAGTACTTCCCTTCTTGATTCCTCGTCATGCGATTTGATTCCTTGAGGCGTAGGCCCTTGTTTCCTTCCTACTAAATCTTACATGACGCAAACCGTTTGTTATAAATCAAGAATTAAAGGATTGTAATTGTACTATGAACGTGGTGCATGGTGTTTCTCCCTGCGAGGTTGTGTAAGCTATTATCATCGTCTTGTGGGAGGATATTTTATTGTTACGGCTCAGTAGCAGTACTTCTAAGTGCCTTTAGGCTAGGCACAGATTGCCATGATGCTTATAAATGATTATTTTGTGGTATTGATATGATGGAAGGATGGTTGCCTACGTGTAGAGGTAGTGAATGACTTGAATGGAGGTTTACTCAGTGCATGGTCTATAGATTCGATATTTTATTCCTGGAGAAAATAAGGAAATCGGGCTGAGAATGTTGCAGTTTGGGTTGATAGGGTAACAAAACTCAACATTTGTGAGTGTGGTGGAAGTTTTCTTCTATGATGAGGTATTTTTGTCCTTATTGAAGGTACTAAATTCGTCGGTGTTACGACCTTCTACAATTTGCCTTTGGGGCAAGATATTGTGAAATAGTATTGGAGATGCAACTGTTGGATATCGTAGAATGCGGTGGTTTAGGATTGAATCGCTATTTCTGTTGTTGAAGGTTCGAGAAGGATGGTCTTCGAAAATGTTTAAGTCTGTGGCGATTGTGGGTGCAAGTGATACAAAGATGCATTTCATTTTAGGCACCGATTGAGCAGCAAGGTATGAGGAAGGACATGTTGGAAGTGTCAGGTGATGTTTAAAACTTCTAGAAGGCCATGCATAAGAAGCGCATGTCGAATGGTTGTTTAGAGAAGCGAGTTTGCCTAAAGTGGGAGAGTGGCGGATGTTGCGTATGGGCGTGGTGGTGGGATGATTATGCATCTTAAGGAGGGTTTGGAATGATTTAGGATATTGGTGATTGGTGATTGGGGTCTACGGAGTTAATGAGAAGTATGGGCTATTATGCAACAGGAGATTTGTTACAACGGAACAGAGCTTCTTGAATAAAGAAGGATACAACATAAATTTGAATTGAAAGAGTATTGTCGAAAATTTAATTGATGTCCGAAAGGGATGAATGGACTTGTGCAGCTGGAGAGTGAGCTCGGACCCAGGTGGGCTATTCCCGGTGAGCAGGTTAGCGGTCGCGTGGTTGGCAAAGCTTCTGCAAAGAATTCTATTAGTTATACAACAAAGAATGCGGTCGTGCGAATGTTGTTAATGGTTTCTATAGTAAGATATCGAGAATTTAGGCAGATGATTGTGCAAGGTTATGTCAATGAGAAATAAGGAATCCTGGTGAATTCCAGAGTTGTGAAATAACGACTTCAAGCTAAATGGGAGAGTCTCACCACCTATGATTGAGTTGCATGGGTAACTACTTGCAAAGTTTCTAGCGATTAGCATATTGATGGGTTATTTAATCTACAGGAAGAGAACATAAGTGGTAATTTGAGCAAAGGAATTAGTAAAGGTGTGATATCGTTGGCCTTATTGGCCCATGTTCAGACTTGAGAGTGATTCCGCCGGGTGCTCCATCGAGAGGGTATGCTTGTGCTAGAAGAATCATGGAGCTGATTATATTCAGGCTAAGTCAGAGTGGGCAGCTCTCAATAATGACCCTAGTGGATTCAAAGAGGTAAAATGTGGTGCCTAATGGTTTCAAGCCTATAGGTACGGTTAAGAACCAAGCTTGGTAGCAGCCTATGAGAAGATGCACAAAATTTTCTATGATGTTTTGATTTGTGATGTGGCGATTGGGAGGTACAAAATGGTTTATGGGATTTAAGACAGCACGATCTTGTGACTCAAGGTTACTCGGGGTGAGTGCAGATGGAGTGTGTTAAGTGTTGAATAGGGTTATCATTGTTTCTATGGAAACCAAGGACAACGAAAAGGATTGGTTAGCATAGTCGAATTGGCATGTTGATGGTAATGATTAGTTCTTTCAGAATGATCAAGTTATGCAAGTTTGTGATAGTGCGTGCGAGGCTTGTCTGCCGCTGTAGTTAGTGTATTCAAAAATTATTATACCGTTGTGGCCTGTTATGTGGAGTTGGGCCCCGAAAGGGCTATTGTGGCTTAGACCACTACTTAGATTTTTGCATATTCTACGGTTTTGAGAATTACTTGTGTGTTGCTATGTTCCTCCTGAAGTGAGTTCAGTGAAAAGCTTTTATGTGATGAGGTGTTAACCTATTAGTGGTTCCAGAGTTATGATGAGAATTGTGTTCTACTGCATATTGGCATGATGGGTTCAGTGAGTGGTATAGAATTCAAAGTAAAGATGAAGGTAACAACTCGGTATGGACAAGGATGTCACAATCTCGGATGAGCAGGAAAGGAGTTTCGGTATTTAAGGTAAGTCGGTACTGTCTTCAGCATCACCTGAGATTGGTGTTTTGGTGAAATAGGCTTTGCATCCTGGTTAATAATTCTTAATCACTTTTTAGCGTTAATGCGAACTCGTTATTCATTTTAGAAGGTTGTAGGAACGTGTCCCACATGAAGATTGTATAAGTGTGACATGTAGTCACTTGATTGATTAAAGATTTAAACCAAGTATGAGGATTATGGTAATATCATTAATTTAAGAATTTATGCCTGGAGGGCACTCTGTATATTGGGTTATGGACTGTGGAGGTACGCTCTGGTTATGAGGATTGTTCTTACTTGTTATGAGAAAAAGGGAGTTATTATGGACATTTGAAAGGTTATTTAGCCTAGTTAGTACGACTAGAATCAGCTTGAGGTCAGTGGATGGACTCAAATGTGAATATGGGCTCTACATCAGGCCAAACGTGTTCATTTTAGTAATGCGCTCCTTATGGAGGAGTGGTCAGGGTGTAATTTCATTGTTGGATATATCAAGTAGTGATACATTGCGCCATGCGAGTTAAGAGACGGCTTGAGAAATTTCTTATGTGATGAGGATCTGCGTAGAAATGATATAATATGAGCAACTTGGCTCTTGAGATTCAGATTTGTATATCGCATCTCAGTGTGCTTGAGTTTCATAGCTTATAGAGCTATATGTCTCCTGCTTTTAGCATGTTTGTGACCACAATTTGTTATTTCATTAGAATAAGCAAATTTAGCTCGATGTGCATCTCCTTATGCGGTATCTATGTGTGGATCCGGTGGCACACCGCCATGCGTATGTTATTTGGATCGGGTTGCGCACCGCAATAGTGTGATGTTGAGTATAGTTTTCTATCTGCTATTTTTTTATGTCTTGCTTCCTATTTTCTAAGGAAAGTCCGTATTAGTGCGCGAGTTAGGTAATTCCTTCTAGAGTTTGTTTTCCTTTTGTATCCCGTTCGAATTGGTAGCATATTGGCACATTGTAGCATCATATATGACTCTTGGTCATGTTGCGGTGGCATATTTCCTAAACAGTACGTACTGGGTGAGATGAGATCGTTGGATTTAGGATCAGTGCAATTTGATTATAGGAAATATTAAGAAGTTGAGGCCATTATTTGGTTCCGAATGAGGTGATCGTTCTTGTTAGGAGTATAGACCTAATGATTTGTTGATTCGGCAGTCGAACATGAATTCTATACATCTCTTCGTCATGGTGGTATTGTAAGAATTAGCGCAAGACCTATGTAGGTCATGAGGTGCAAATGGAGCATCACATTCGAGTACTTTTTATTAAATTGATCAGAGAATGGTATTATGGTCCTATGAGTAAAATGGTGCAAGTTGTGAATTCAACTAAGGTATGCAGTCGTGTTTTGAGGCTGCGTGTAGTTACTGATACGGTGAGTGTATGTTGGGAACATGCCAGGCATAGAATTTCGGATGTTGTCATAAGGCTCTAAGGCTTATCTGCTTGAATAAAAGGAAATATCCTCACAACCTATCGTGCTAATGAGCTCAACTGAGTTGTGGTAGCACCTGAAGGTGCGTGAGGTGTCAAACAGTGATTTAAAACTACTCTAGTGCACTTCTCAACATGTTTGAGGACAAACGTATGTTTAAGTGGGAGAGAATGTAATGACCCAACCGGTCGCTTTCAGCCCTAGCGTGTTGTTCAGTAGTGTGGGGCCATGAGCAGCTTCATTTCAAGTGTTATGACTTGTACGTGTGGTCGGAATTGAACTTCGGGAAGTTCGAAGTTGATTTGGAAAGAAAATTCTCATTTTGGAAGCTCAAAGTTGGAAGAATTGATTAAGATTGGATTTTTTGGTAAACAACCTCGGAATTGGGATATAAAGGTTCCAGCAGGTTCTTATGATGATTTCGGATGTGGGCGTACATTCGGATCGGGTGTTGGATGACCCGAGAGCATTTTGGCACATATTGTGAAAGTTAGCATTTTGGAGGAAATTTCATAAGTTTTGCTTGAAGTGCATTTCAGCGTTATCGATGTCCATTTGGGATTCTGAGTCTGTGAATAGCTCTGTATGGTGATTTTGGAGTTGGGAACGCGATCGGAAGTGAAATCGGAGGTCCGTAGGTCATTTTGGAGCCATTAGGCTAAAACTAGAAATTTGAAGGTTTTTGAGAAGTTTGACTGGAAGTGGACTTTTTGATATTGAGGTCGGAATCTGATTCCAAAAGTTAGAGTAGGTCCGTAATGTCGAATATGACCTGTGTGCAAAATATGAGGTCCATCGGATGTCTTTTGATAGATTTAAACATCGTAAATAGAAGTTTGAAATTCTAAAGTTCATTAAGTTTGGATTGGAGGTCGATTCACGATTTTAGTGATGTTTGATATGATTTGAGGCCTCGAGCAAGTCCGTAACGTGTTTTGGGATTGGTTGGTAGGTTTGGTTGAGATCACGGGGCCTCGGGTAGATTCCGGGTGCTTAACAGATTGCAATTTGGAATTTTGTTTAGTTGAAGGGGTCTAGTTACTGGTATAACCGCTTCTGCGAAGGGGGACCGCAGAAGCGAGAGTTTTAGCCGCAGATACGATTTGGGCTAGAAGAGAAGGGACAGCAGAAGCGGACCAAAATCCCCAACGGTCGCAGCTTCGCAGAAGCAACCCAATATCCACAAAAGCAAAACTGCAGAAGCGACGGGCCTGTCCGCATAAGCAAAAATGGGTTGGGAGCCCCATTTCCATAGAAGTAGCATTTGGACCACACCTGTGGAACCGCAGAAACGGTCAAGTGCCACATGTGCAAATATACCTTGAGGTATGGAGTTGTTTTAAATTTGGGGTTTGGCCATTTCTTTCCCATTTTTCACTTGGCATGGGCGATTTTGGAGAGCTTCAAGAGGGGATTTTCGTCATCAACGCCAAGGTAAGTTATCCGCGCCTTCTTTGAGTTAAATACATCAATTATGCATGGATTTGAGCATGGAATTTGTAAAAAAACATGAGGTTTGAGGGAAAACCTATAAAAATTAGTATTATTGGAATTTGACCATGATTTTGGGTATGGAATTTAGAATAAAAACATATATTTTAGTTCGCGAGTTTATGGTTAAACTTTATCGTCGAAAAATTTAGGATTTCGGGCACGTGGGCCCGATGGTATTTTTGACAACTTTTCGATCTGGGGTAGGAATTTATTATGAGTTGAGTTGTAATGAATAATTGATCCTATATTAATGGATTGGTATCATTATTGGCTAATTTTGGAGGTTTATGCATCGATTCGGGTCTTCGGAAGGGCGATGAATGCCGGTTATGGATCTCCGGAGCGAGGTGAGTCTCCTTTCTAGCCTTGTAAGAGGGAATTGTCCCCATATGTGAAATAATTGATTGTGCGCTCCTATTTGTGAAGGCTACGTACGCACGATGTGACGAGAGTCCGTGCGTAGCTACTATTATGCAAATGTCCAGGTAATTAGGACCCAAAATGATGTTATACTTGGATTATTTACGTACTTATTGATAGCTTGAATTGCTCAAATCACATTGAATTAGTAAACGAATTTCTAAACAGATAAAACTTTATTTTCTTAAATGGTTAAAAAGGATTTGTTTTTATTGGATAATTACTCCGTGTGGACTTCTTGATTGACTGTCTATGTGTTTATTTATGGAATGGGCCGAACGCCTCAGCAGGTTAAATAGATGCGTCTATAGGCGCGCCGTCGACCCTCAGTAAGTGCACAGTTTATTTCCAATGGATCGGGCCGTCGCCTCGGCATAATATGCGCATGCTTGCATTGCTTATCCTAAAAGTTATTGAAGTTTATACTACCTTTTTATGGACGCTATAAACTAATAAAGATAATGAAAAGTAAATCTTAGAATTTTATTATTATTTGAGAAGGTGTTACCTGATTTCTTGCTCTATGAGTTATAATTGCTAGATAAATCCATGTTATCCTCACACCTTCACCATATTATTATTGAACCACTTGTAAGTGTCGAAGTTGACCATCTCATCTCTACTTCTTTAACATTAGACATGATACTTATTGAGTACACATTATTTTCTTACTCATACTACACTTCTGTATATTTTTGTTGCACAGGTATATGTAACTCTAGTAGCTTAGTGGCACCGCAGCATGGTTGACATGGAGACTAGGTGAGAGGTATTTTCTCGAGGCGACCTGCTGTCAGCAGAGTCTCTTCAATTATCTATATTTATTTTTTGTCCCATATTGTATTCCGAACAGTTGTTGTACTTTATTTGGTTTCTCAAAAATGGCCTGTGCACTTGTGACACCGAGTTCTGGGATAGTTTGGGAAGTATTTTGTGATAACTGCTTATCATTTAACTTTGATTGATACAGTTATCTTTTAAATTACTAAATTTTGAATGAAAACCCTAGATATCAAAAGTAGTAAAACGAGAATTTGATTAAGTAATTTGGTTGGCTTGCCTAATAGCAGTGTCCGACTCCATCGCGACCCTTAATAGATTTTGGGTCTTGACAAAAATATATAATTATCAAACGATCAATTACACTACACTACAAAAGTAGATATATTCAAAAAAATAGCGTACATGCAATATTCATACAGAAAAAATATAAAAAAAAGAAACATACAAAATAAGAAATATAATTTTTGAAAAACTCAAAAAAATTGGCATACATAAAACATACAAAAAAGGAGGTAAATTACCTAAACATCCACCTAAATCATAAAGGAGGTATTTTTAAAATTGTACAGTACCTTGTAATCAGATTCATCTTTACGAGGCCGTAATCTGGATCAATATTGTTGTTCTTTTTTTATTTAGTATCGTAATTAACTCTACTCATCTTTCTTGCTTTTAATACCATTTCTTCCTCTTCAAAATCGTCATCTCTAATTGCCTTACCATTCCTCTTAGAAATCGAACTTTCATCCATCACTACAGGTATTGCATGCCTAGAATTCAATTTTTTGATTTTTTTTTCTTCTTGTGAAAATACACCTAAGTCAAAACTAGGTGTTTCACCCATAACTTTTTCCAACTTTTTTCGGGGTGTTCTTCGAACTGTTATGGTACCTACTGGTGTATCAACAACACATTTTCCAGAATGTTTTCTCACAAATTCATACAAACACGAATAAGAACAAAATACAGAGAAATTAAAAAATATACATACTTGATTGTAGAGCAAATCTTTGAAATTCTTCAGTAATGTATAAATAAGAAAGATATTTTGGACGATTAAAGAGAGAAATATATACCAACACATTCGTATTACCTGCGAATCTTCAATATAGGGGTAAGAGAGGTTTTTGGGGTGCGTCTTATGGTGAAGGGAGTTGTTAATTGGAAAGAGAACATATGATTTTGGGGTGGATTTGTTGAGGAAATGAATGAATTTTGTGTAAGTATATAATTTGGGTATCTTAAATGCGGAATATTTTATATAACTGATACCCACTATTTAAGGTATATGTCATTTCCTCTTCTTTTTTTAATGTTTTGGATAAAACAAATAAATATATGTATATTTAGTTATTAACAAAAAACTTAAATAAAAGTAGTAAATAGATTCTACCATAGTATAATTAGGTAAAAATCTATTAATTTTAAATACAAATGGGTCAGCAACTTTTGCGAAGACATGGGAAATGAACTTTAAAAGCTTTGGGCATGTTTCCTTGATTTATAATAGAGTGGGCCTAGCAGAATTTATAATATTGGCACAACCTTCCTTTTTCGGGATTTTTACCAACCTATACCATATATGAAACCTTATTATCCTCAATGTTTAAGGTTTGTGTTTATTATATTTAAGCATACCAAATTTCCATTTATATATGGTAATTCAAATTAGGAATATAATTAAGGGTTCATTATATTAGACATAATTATAAGACTGTATCTTTCCACTATTCATGTTGTTTTCCTTTTGTATTTTCTTCTCTGTACTGTCGTACAATTTCTTTTGTTTCCCAATGGCCCACAAATAATATAAACAAACAAAAAATTAAGCTTTTAAGTCCACATAAAATGTACTATATTCATTTATGAAATTCAATTTTTCAGTTATACTACTAAATGGTAAAATCTATTAATTTTAGGCAGTTTCGATTTTAACGATAACAAAAATTATCTGTTGTTATAATTTAAAATTTGATATTCGCTTTCGAGAGAAAATAAATAACATAATCTAATTTCAATAAATTTCTTTTTACAATTTAAGTTCACAGAAAATTCTTTGACCTATTTATTTTTTTTGACAGTGGTTGAAAGTTACTGGTTAACACGGTCGATTGAAACTCGAAGAAGAAAAAAAGGAAGACATATTTCCAAAATTTGTAGATATTTTGTAGTCAAATTGTAGTCAAATTAGAAAAATTGTAGATTATTTTTTGCAGAAGATTTTGTAGAAGCTTTAGTCGTTTTGGATTTGTAAAAATAGAAATAATGCATCTATAATCAGAATACAAATAATCTCTCTACAAAATAGATAAATTGAATTTTAATATCAAAATTCTCATTTCAATTATAACATAATTGGCATTTTCAACATAATTGTAGAAAATTTGTAGAAGTTTTAGTCTTCCCAATCTACAATTTATCTATAATTCTACAATTTAACTCCAATTCATCTACAACTTCTGGAAATATGTCTTCTTCTTGTTCTTCTTCGAGTTTGAATCTGAAATTCAGTCAAAATCAAGTCTAATCTTCATCAAAATCCCTCAAAATTGAGGTACAAACTCCTAAACGTATTCCGAATTATTTACAGCAACACCCAAACTAAATAAATAATGACTTTTGAAAACTCAAATTTGAATTCAAAGCCTTTAAGCCTTTTAATGGCTATCAATGGTGGAAAATATATGGAAGAACACATTTTATCAACTTTGAGTTGTTGAAACTCGAAAATTTGAATTGTTCGTACTTTTTTTTTCGAGAATTTGAATTGTAGTTCTAGAGAAAA
Source organism: Nicotiana noctiflora (assembly GCA_032618575.1). Taxonomy (NCBI): domain Eukaryota; kingdom Viridiplantae; phylum Streptophyta; class Magnoliopsida; order Solanales; family Solanaceae; genus Nicotiana; species Nicotiana noctiflora. Next base: position 15,937 of record JASVEL010003567.1, read on the forward strand.
ATACGTAGATGAAAAATCTCCTTTCCCTTTTTGAAAATTGAATTTAATGTAGAATCAATTAACACCAAGATTCTCTCTTTAATTTTAGCCCATTTTTAGGGAATATTCTGCCGTTTTAATGCCTAATAATGGAATGGTACGAAATTTGTATGTGAAACGTAGACTGGGCGGGTAATTAACAAAATATGTATATTTAGAATAATAAAATTTCATATATGGTATATGTAGGTAAAAATCTCTTCTTTTTAATTCAAAAAAATCATCCTACATAAGCGAAAATCACTAGCCTACTTCCATTTTAATGTCCAAATTACTGGACCTTTTAAATGCTCAATTTCCCTTTTGCCTTATCAAATAAGGCTAATGAATATTGTAGAAAGAATAATCAATACTCTTAGAAATTCTATAAAAAAAAAACAAATAAAGTTTAAGTAATAACTGGAATAGCTAAAACATAATATATGAAAAAAACAAAAAAACTCCACTTTTCATCGGCTCAAACTATTCATCAATTAATCAATAAACTTTACTTGTCCAAAAAAAAAAATGAATCACTGCTTTACATTCATCATTAGTTACTGTGCTAATTTTAACTTTCATAAAGTCGAACTTAAGAATCCTATGCTGCATGAAGGGCCACCATTAGGCAGTACACAATTACACAAGCATAGATCAAACTTAACTTCACCTGTCAAGATCGAGATCAATAATGATCAAGGTCGAACTCGAGCAAGATCGAAGATGTCACGACCCCAACCTCGATTGTGATGGCACCCAATACAATACTAGGCAAGTACGACCAATTCAACACTCTCGATCCCTTGTATAGGATTCATTACCAATTAACATGGTTTAAATGCCATATTAACATGAATAGAAATCTGTAAATGTTGATAAAAATACGTGAAATTCAAGAAAACATCACTACATTGCCCACCGATCCGGTATCACGAGTCAATAGCCTCTAATACAAGTTCGTAAAATAGCCTAAACAAGAGATAGTCTAAAATACTGATAGTAAAGAGGATAGGGGGTGAAATCGGGTCTACGGATGCCATGTAGCTGCCTCGATGACTACGATGAGATCTGAACAACAGAAAATAGCTCGAACTATGCCTCAGGAACACCTGTATCTACACACATAGTGCATGGAGTAATGTGAGTACTCCGACCCAGTGAGCAATAATAATAAATAATAACCGAAGATAACAAAAACACATAGCAACACAAGACAGTTCTATATTAAGAGCAAATAATTTAAAACCGTAAAATTCGTGAAAATTAAATGAATTCTCAGTTAAAAACAGGTAAATCAGGTAAACAACAAATAAGTAGAGAATGGTAAAATTGCCCCTCGGGCCCAGTATCAACAGTTTAGCACAATAACAACCCATCGGGCTCAATCTCATTCACTCAGCATAGTATCAACCCCTCGGGCTCACTCTAATATCATATGGGTACCCGCGCTCACTTTGGGGGTACAGACTCTGGAGGGGTCCTTTATGGCCCAAGCGCTATATCATCATAATGCCTGAAAGCCATCCCACATCACATTCAAGACCTGAAAGCCTCATCACAATCGCTTGAGGTCTGAAAGCCTTTTCACAATACACTCGAGGACCGAAAGCCTCCTCACAATACACTCAAGGCCTGAAAGCCACCTCACATCACGCTCAAGGCCTGAAAACCTCACTCATCCTAGAAACATCATAAGCCCCTCGGTCACCAATAAAATAATAGTTCTCAGCCCAAACAACAGTGAATATCATTAAAGTCCAAAAAAATTCAATTAAAGCGGCTGATCTCCAAAACAGTATAATCATTAGGACTAAGTTCAAATAATGTGTCAAAATAGTGAGAAAATAATGATAACAATCCTTGAAGGCTTCAAATAATCCGCATTAAGCCCAAAACATGGCAATAAGCCCATATCATGTAAATAAATAAACAGCTCGGTCAAATATACGGTAAAATATCAAACGAGACAGACGAAGTCACAATCCCTAGTAGGAAACAACCTCGCGCTCGTTATTAAGCACGTGTTTCTCCTCAATATAGCACTGCGTTGTGTAAATTCGAGATTTCAAACCCTCAAGATATCATTTAACTATCATTACACACCTCAAGTCGGCCAAAATCCTAGCTCGCTATGCCCTTGCCTCATTAATCGACCTTGTCGTGTGTCGAATCTGATCAAAACCACAAAGAATATGTTATAATAGTCTAAAGGGACATAGTCCAATCGAAAAGACTCAATAAATGTCGAAATTCACAAAATTGACAAAACCCGAGCCTCGAGCCCACTTCTTGAAAAATCAGAAAATTAATATCACGAATTACTTATCTTTCCACGACTCTATACATATCAAAATTACCAAATTCGGAGTCCATTTGACCCCTCAAATATCACTTCAAAATACCCGATTTCCAAGCCCTGACTTTACTCTCTTTTGATGAATTTCCACAAATTTGCATGTAAATTCTACCATTAATTAATGTATTTAGGCCAACTCACCTCCAATCACAACTAGTCGAAATCCCCTTCAATTTTCGTCCAAGAGCTCTCAAGGTCGATAAAAATGGAGGAAATGGACTTAAGCTCGCGAAACAAAATGAGCTTTAAAACCCTTTGGAGAACAGCGATTTTCGCACTTCCGATTCCATTACCGCATTTAGGGCTATCGCTTCCGTGGTTATAATTCTACTTCTGCAGATCCTCATTAAATCCACGACCGTTTCTAGTATCCTCTATCTTTATTTGCAAACGCCATTTCTACGGATGATTGTCCGCTTCCGTGGAAACACCATGGCTTCTTTTTTCACACCTGCGATCTACCGCATTTGCGGTGTCGTAGATGCGGCTCCCCTTCCGCACCTGCAAAATATTCCATCCAACCCAATGACCGCACCTACGAACCTTCTTCTGCACCTGCGCAGCCGCATCTACGATACTTTTTCCGCAGTTGCAGAAATACCAGAAACCAGGTACACCAACAATCTTATAAGTCCAAAATTCATCCTGATGGCCATCCGGAATCACCTCGAGGCCCCCGGGACCTCAACCAAAAGTGTCAATCCATCCTAAAACATCATTCAAACTTGCTCCAATCATCAAAACATCACAAAAACACCAAAATCCTCAAATTACATTGGATTCAAGCCTAAGTTCTTCCAAAACTTCCTCATTACACATTTGATTAGAAACCCGACCAAAATACATCCGAATGATTTGAAATTTTGCACACACATCCAAAATCACAAAGCGAAGCTACAACAACTCTCAGAATCCCATTCCGACCCTTGGATCAAAATCTCACCTATCATCCGGAATTCGCCAAAATACTAACTTCGCCAATTCAACCCTAATTCTACACTGGACCTATAAAATCAATTCTCATCAGACTTCTAAGTCACTAACCACCCCTTGAAGCTAACCGAATTACCAAAAATCATATCCGAGCCCTATAACTCACAAGTCAACATTCGGTTGACTTTTCCAATACAACCCGTCCTTAAAGAGACTTAGTGCCTCATTTCCATCTAAACCAATCTAATTCAACTTGTTCACCCAAGACTCTAATAATAAACATAAGGAAGCAGAAAAAGGGTAAAATGAGGCAGTAAATCACGTGACGATGGTCCGGGTTGTCACATCCTCCATAACTAAAACAAATGCTCATCCTCGAGCGGGTCAAGAAACATATCTGAAGCCTCAAACAGGTGGGGATATCTGCTCTGCATCTCCCGCTCGGTCTCCCAAGTAGCCTCCTCCATGGGCCGACCTATCCATTGCACTTTCACCAAAGCTATATCCTTTTTATCTCAACTTTCAAACCTTCCGACCCAAAATAGCCGATGCTCTACATCATAGGTCAAATCATCATCCAACTGAATAGTGCTGAAATTTATACATGATACGATTGCCCAACATACTTCCGGAGCATAGATACATGAAATACCGGATGCACACTAGAAGAGCTGGGTGGCAAGTGAAACTCATAGGCCACCTCCCCAATCCTCATAAGTACCTCAAATGATCGTGGACTCGGCTTCCCTTTCTTTCCAAACCGTATAACACCCTTCATGGATGAAACTTTCAACATGACCTTCTCTCTAACCATATAAGACGCATCCCGAACATTCCGGTCCGCATAACACTTCTGACGCGACTGAGCTGTATGAAGCCTTTCCTGAATTAGCTTCACCTTCTCTAAGTCATCCAGAACCATCTCTATCCCCAATAACCTAGCCTCGCAGGGCTCGAACCATCTAACAAGAGATCTACATCGCCTCTCATACAATGCCTCGTATAGAGCCATCTGAATGCTCGACTGATAACTATTGTTGTTGGCAAACTCAGCAAGAGGCAAAACCTCATCCCAAGAACCTCCTAAATTAATAACACAGGCACGTAACATGTCCTCCAATATCTGAATAGTACGCTCACATTGCCCGTCTGTCTGAGGAAGAAACATTGTGCTCAACTCCACCTGTGTACCTAACTCCCGCTGAAACGTCTTCCAGGATTGATGTCACGACCCGGATTTTTCCCCAACATCGGGATCGTGATGGCGCCTACTCGTGGTAGCTAGGCAAGCCACTGTATTCATACTATCTTGTTTCTAGCACAATTTTAAATAAATAAATGCGGAATACTTTATCAGATAGAAATAACTAATTACAAAGTGAAAATCATACTGAAATCCTCTACCCAAGACGTGGATTCACCAACTCACGAACTACTATGGAATACTACACATAAAAGTCTGAAGGAAATATAACATAATTCTGTTTGTCTCGGAACAAAGAGACTACAACTAATAACATAAACAAAGAGAGAGACGCCGGGCCTGCGGACGTCTGCAAGCTACCTCGGTCTCAAATATGATTAGCTCCCACGCAATCGATTTAGTGCTGCTGCTGCTCCTGATCGTAACCTGGACCTGTGCAAAAATGCATAGAAGTGTAGCATCAACACAACCGACCCCATGTGCTGGTAAGTGCCTGGCCTATCCCGGCGAAGTAGTGACAAGCCTAGGACCAGACACTCACATAAACCTGTGCAATTCAATATATATATATATATCCCGGCGAAGTAGTGACAAGCCTAGGACCAGACACCCACATAACCTGTGCAATTCAATATATATATATGTGTACCACAAAATAACAAGAAATAATCAAGTATTAACATAATAAGGAATATCTTAAAGAATTCAACAATTAACCACAGTTAATAATTTCACAAGGAAAAACAAAGTGTAATGTAAACACAAGTAATATCAATCGAAGGAATAGCAGACAGTTGCACGGCATCACCCTTCGTGCTTTTACTCTCATCCTCACCAAATAAGCAAATAAAGTACACGGCATCACCCTTCGTGCTTTTACTCTCATCCTCACATCCATAGTACGGCATGATCCTTCGTACATGGTTCAATAACAGGGCACGGCATGATCCTTCGTGCATAATCAATAAATAAACATGGCACGGCATTAACCTTCGTGCATAAATAAATAAACATGGCACGGCATCACCCTTCGTGCATTATCACTCTTCCTCACCCAAATAACAATCACGGTTAAGGGCAAAGAAAGAAACAGTAATTCATAAACCGTCCCATCAAGGGCAATCAATAATTATCTTCACAACAAGTCCCAACAAGGGAGAACAATAACAATTCATCTGTAATATATCTCAAAATAATCATTTTCCAACGACTCACGGTCATACTAGACGCCAGTGTATGGATGCTCGTCACCATAGCCCATACACCGCACTCGATCACATAACACATAACACATAATCCTATTCCCTCAAGCTAGGATAGAACAAACACTTACCTCGAATGCTTATGAACAATTCAATCCGTGGAAATGTCTTTTCTTTCAATTTGGCTCCAATCCAACCGTATCTATACACAATTGATTTAATATCATCAATTCTACTCAACAAACTAATTCTTAAGACCAAATACAAGTTTTACAACATTCTGCCCGGAATAGTGAATTTCAACCCCGGGCCCGCATGGTCGGAATTCGGGGTTAGGACCAAAATCCGGTTACCCATCCCCCCATGAGTTCATGTATATAATTTGTTTCAAAATCGAACCTCAATTCGAGGTCCAATTCCCCAATTTATGAAAAACCCTATTTTCTAACAAAAACAAGAATTCTACCATGAAAATCTTTGATTTCTTATGAAAAACATGTTTAATGATGTTAGGAATTGAAAGAATTAAGTAAAAAGTGACTTACAATCGTTTTGATGAAGAAGAAATCCTTGAAGAATCGCAAATGGGTGTTTTGGTTTTGTAAAAAGTGAAGAAATGATTGAAATTCGTGTTTTTCAGGTCTCTGTGTTCGCATTTGCGAACATGGGTTCGCAATTGCGAACCCCGACCAATTTATGGAGTTTGAAAAATAAGCTAAGGCTGGGAAATTCGCATTTGCGAACATTTGTTCACATTTGCGAACACTGGCAGACAAAGGGAGTGTTCGCATTTGCGAACATAGGCTCTATAGGGCAGTGTTCGCATTTGCGAACACTGGTAGGGTATATAGAAGGTTCGCATTTGCGAACAATTGTTCGCATTTGCGAACAAGGCTGGGTCAATGGGGCTTCGCATTTGCGATCAGGGTTCGCATTTGCGAACTAATGTTCGCATTTGCGAACACATGCTGTATAAGGCAGTGTTCGCATTTGCGAACCAAGGCAGTATGGGGAATGTTCGCATTTGCGAACTTTTGTTCGCATTTGCGAACATAAGCAGGCACTGGGTGAAAAACCAACAGTTCAAAAATTCAGAATTTCATCCAACGGCCTATCAAATCTTTACCCGAGCCTCCCGGGCTCCAAACCAAACATGTACATAACCTCAAAAACACATTATGAACTTGTTCGTGCGATCACATCGCCAATATCACTTCGTTTTAATCAAATCAAGCCTCAAACTCATGATTTTCATACTTTTGATTTTCAAAACTTCTTAACTTGGAACTCAAGGTCCAAAACATCTCAAACGACATCCGAATGTCACCAAACTTTATAGAAATCACATATATAATATTTAAGACTTGTACCGAGCGTCGGAACCAAAATACGAGCCCGATACCAAGGTCAATTAATTTATTTCCTTTAATAATTACATCAAAAATAATTTCATAGAAAAATTCATAACTTGGGCTCTAGGCCTCGAGAATTCGACTCCGGACACATGTCCAAGTCCCATATTTTCCTACGGACCTCTCGGGACCATCCAATCTCGGGTCCGGATCCGTTTACCAAAAATGTTGACCGAAGTCAACCATATCAATATTAATATCATTTTTATCCAAATTTCTCATAGAATTCCTATTTTCTATCACAAAATCTTTCCGGCTACATGCTCGGATCGTGCACGTAAATCGAGGCAACATAGAATGAGGTTTTCAAGGCCTCAGAAGCTCGAAATTATTAATAAAATAAGTGATGACCCTTTGGGTCGTCACAATCTCCACCTCTAAAACAACCGTTCGTCCTCGAACGGACAAAAGAAAGAAGTACCTGAGTCAGGAAACAAGTGTGGGTAAGCGGCTCCGCATATCGGACTCGGACTCCCAGGTCGATGCCTCAGGAGGCTGACCTCTCCACTGAACGCGCACAGAAGGATAACTCTTCGACCTCAACTGTCGAACCCGCCGGTCTAGAATAGCCACCGGCTCCTCCTCGTAAGATAGATCATTGTCCAATTGGACAGTACTGAAGTCTAACACATGAGTGGGATCGCCGTGGTATCTCCGAAGCATAGATACGTGAAAAACTGGATGCACGGCTGATAAGCTAGGCGGCAAAGCTAATCTGTAAGCCACCCCTCCCACTCTGTCTAGGATCTCAAATGGACCAATATACCTAGGGCTGAGCTTGCCCTTCTTTCCGAACCTCATCACGCCCTTCATAGGCGACAACCGGAGCAATACTCGTTCACCAACCATGAAATCTACATCTCGAACCTTGCGATCCGCATAAGTCTTTTGCCTTGACTGAGCTGAACGCAATCTCTCCTGAATAGTCTTGACCTTATCTAAGGCCTCCTGAACTAAGTCTGTACCTAACAACCGAGCCTCTCCCGGTTCAAACCATCCAATTGGAGATCGACATCGCCTACCATACAATGCCTCATACTGGGCCATCTGGATGCTAGACTTTTAGCTGTTGTTGTAGGCGAACTCTGCTAATGGCAGAAACCGGTCCCACGAGCCTCCGAAATCAATAACACAAGCTCGAAGCATGTCCTCTAGAATCTGAATAGTCCTCTCGGACTGGCCATCCGTCTGAGGATGAAATGCTGTACTCAACTGAACCTGGGTACCTAACTCCTGCTGGACCGCTCTCCAGAACCGCGAGGTAAACTGCATTCCCCGATCATAGATAATAGATACTGGCACCCCATGGAGACGAACAATCTCCCTAATGTAAACCTCCGCTAACCTCTCCGACGAGTAGGAGACAGATACTGGAATAAAGTGTGCTGATTTGGTCAGCCTATCAACAATGACCCAAATAGCATCAAATTTCCTCCGAGTCAAAGGAAGTCCAATAACGAAGTCCATAGTGATCCGCTCCCATTTCCACTCGGGAATTTCAATCCTCTGGAACACACCACCAGGTCTCTGGTGCTCATATTTCACCTGCCGACAATTTAGACACCGAGCAACATACGCAACGATATCTTTCTTCATTCTGCGCCACCAATAGTGTTGCCGTAAGTCCTGGTACATCTTCGCGGCGCCTGGGTGAATAGAATACCGCGAACTGTGGGCCTCTGCTAAGATCAACTCTCGAATCCCTTCGACATTGGGTACACAAACTCGACCCCGCAATTTCAATACCCCATCATCATCTAGGTTTACCTGTGTGGCACCTCCCCGTTGTACTGTATCTCTCAACTCACGCAAATGAGGATCATCAAATTGCCTCTCACGGATACGCTCTAATAAAGAAGAACGAGCGACCGTGCGGGCTAACACTCTGCTAGGCTCAGAAATGTCCAATCTCACGAACCGGTTGGCTAATGCCTGAACATCTAGAGCTAATGGTCTCTGATTGACCGGAATATATGCAAGACTACCCATGCCGGCATACTTTCTACTCAATGCATCGGCCACCACATTGGCCTTACCTGGGTGATATAATATAGTAACATCATAGTCTTTTAGCAACTCTAACCATCTCCGCTGTCGTAGATTCAACTCCTTCTGTTTGAACAAGTACTGTAGGCTTTTGTGATCAGTGTACACCTCACATGTCACACCATATAGATAATGCCTCCAGATCTTTAAGGCATGAACCACTGCTGCTAACTCAAGATCATGAACCGGATAATTCTTCTCATGTATCTTTAATTGCCTCGAAGCATAAGCGATAACCTTACCATCCTGCATCAATACCGCTCCAAGCCCTGTACGAGATGCGTCACAATAAACTGTATAAGGCCCTGCACCCGTAGGTAGTACCAACACCGGTGCGGTGGTCAAGGCTGTCTTGAGCTTCTGAAAGCTCGCCTCACACTCCTCTGACCACTGAAACTGGACACCCTTCTGGGTCAACCTGGTCATCGGGGCCGCAATAGAAGAAAACCCCTCTACAAAACGACGGTAGTAACCTGCTAATCCCAAGAAACTCCGTATCTCAGTCACTGAAGCTGGTCGAGGCCAATTCTGGACTGCCTCAATCTTCTTTGGGTCTACCTGAATACCCTCCACCGATACAATGTGACCCAGAAATGCTACCGAACTCAGCCAGAACTCACATTTAGAAAATTTGGCGTATAGCTGGTTATCTTTCAGAGTCTGAAGAACCACTCTGAGGTGCTGCTCGTGCTCTTCCTGGCTGCGGGAGTACACCAGGATGTCATCTATGAAGACTATCACGAACAGTTCTAAGTAAGGCCTGAATACCCGATTCATCAACTCCATGAATGCTGCTGGGGCATTGGTCAACCCGAAGGACACGACCAAGAACTCATAATGCCCATATCTAGAGCGAAAGGCTGTCTTAGGAATGTCAGCCGCCCTGATCTTCAGCTGATGGTAGCCCGATCTCAAGTCTATCTTAGAGAATACCCTCGCTCCCTGGAGCTGGTCAAACAAATCATCAATCCTCGGCAGTGGATATTTATTTTTGATAGTCACCTTGTTTAACTGCCGGTAATCAATACACATCCGCATCGAGCCATCCTTCTTCTTTACAAATAATACAGGTGCTCCCTAGGGGAAACCACTGGGCCTGATAAAGCCCTTCTCAAGAAGGTCCTGCAACTGATCTTCCAACTCTTTTAGCTCCGGCGGGGCCATACGATAGGGTGGAATAGAGATGGCGTGAGTGCCCGGTACCAGATCAATACAGAAATCAATATCCCTATCGGGTGGCATGCCCGGCAGGTCCGAAGGAAAAACCTCGGGAAACTCCCGTGCAATAGGGGCTGACTCAATGGAAGGAACCTCTGCGCTGGAATCACGAACATAAGCCAGATAAGCTAGACACCCCTTCTCGACCATGCGTCGAGCCTTAACATAGGAAATAACAGTGCAAACGGAGTGGCTTGAGGTACCTTTCCACTCTAGTCGGGGTGATTCCGGCAAGGCTAAGGTCACCGTCTTAGCATGGCAATCAAGAATAGCATGGTATGGGGACAACCAGTCCATCCCCAATATGACATCAAAATCTACCATATCCAAAAGCAACAGATCAACACGGGTCTCAAGACCCCCAAATATAACTACGCACGAACGATGCACCCGATCGACTACAATGGAGTCACCCACTGGTGTAGCCACATAAACTGGAATATCCAGAGCATAGGCGGGCACGACCAAATACGGTGCGAAGTAGGAAGACACATAGGAATATGTAGATCCCGGGTCAAATAATACTGAAGCACCTCTGCCACACACAAGAATAGTACCTATAATCACGGTATCTGATGCCTCTGCCTCTGGCCTGGCTGGTAAAGCATAGAATCGGGGATCTGCACCTCCCCTCTGAGCTGCGTCTCTAGGACGACCATCAACTGGCTGACCTCTACCTCTCGCCGGACGGTCTCCACCTCTACGGTCTCGACCTCCACCTCTATAATCTCTACCCCCGCCTCCGGCTGGCTGGGCAGGCTGAGGTCAGCTGGGGCCTGAATCATAGGACGAGGACCTCGCTGCTGAGAGTTGCCCGCTGCTAGAGGGCAATTTCTGATAAAATGACCTGGGTCACCACAACCGTAGCAACTCTTAGACTGATAGGGCTGCTGGCCCTGACGACCTGAATGGCCTCCATGAACACTCTGAAGAGGCTGAGCATTAATAGGAGACTGGTCTGAATAGTGCCCCCGAAAACCACGATCGCCTGATCCTCCCTGTGAAGCCTGAAGGGCGGAATGAAAAGGCCTGGAGGACTGGCCTCTATCAAAGGATTCTCTGCTACCAGAGGAAGAAGCACCAAACCTACCCGAATGACGAGGCCTCTTATCCGAAGAATAACCGCCTCCTCTAGCGAGAGCCATCTCAACTCTGCGTGCTGCATTGGCTGCCTTCTGAAATGATATGTCACTCCCCACGCCCATAGCCATCTGGAGTCTAATCGGCTGATTAAGCCCATCTATAAACCTGCGGACCCTCTCCCGCTCCGTGGGAAGTATCACCACTGCATGACGAGCCAAGTCGATAAATCTCGTCTCATACCGTGTAACTGTCATAGTGCCCTGATGGAGGCGCTCAAACTGCCTCCGAAGTACATCCCTCTGAGTAGCAGGGAGAAAATTCTCCATAAATAGTTCCGCAAACCTGGTCCCATGATAAAGCTGGGGACCCTGCTGGTCGAGTCAAGCAATAATCTCTCCACCAAGTCTTGGCGGATCCTGCAAGTCTGAAGGTACAGAAGTCAACTCCGTTTGTTTCCACAATCCCCATAGTCTTGAGAATCTCATGGCAACTGAATAAAAAGTCCTGAGGATCCTCTGATGCGGCTCCACTGAATGTAGTGGTAAATAGCTTGGAGAACCGATCAAGCCTCCATAACGAATCAGAAGTCATGGCCGCTCCATCGCCGGCATGAGCCGTGGTACCTGACTGAGTGGCCACAGCTGGCTGAACTACTGGTGCCTGAGGCTGAGGAGCTACTGGCTCCGGAGTATGAGCAATAGGAGTCTGGGCCCCTCCTCCAGCCTGAGAAGTGGCTGGGGCAACTGATAATAAACCCGCTCTGGCAATGCTGTCCATGAATCCCGCTATTCTGACCAAAGCATCCCGGAGATCCGGGGTAAATAAAGCCTCTCCTAGGACCTGAGCTGGGCCCACTGGAGCTGCTGGAATCGGAACCTCCTCGTCAATCTCAATATGAGGCTCCACCTCCGGAGTAGCTGCCTGGGGCTGAGCTCTACCCCTACCACGGCCTCTGATACGGCCTTGGCCCCTGCCCCTCACGGGAGCTGCCTGGGGCTTGGGCTGCTGGTCAGCGGACGAAGAAGCGCGTGTCCTCACCATCTGCGAAAGGACAGAATAGAAATCCAATCAGTAATTGACGAACAAGTCGCACGACAAGAAAGAACAAATGAGAGACTATTTCCTAACTCAATAGACTCTGGAGGACAAGTACAGACGTCTCTGTACCTACCTCTCAAACTCTACTAAGCTTGTTCGTGAGTGGTGAGACCTATGTAACCTAGGGCTATGATACCAACTTGTCACGACCCGGATTTTTCCCCAACATCGGGATCGTGATGGCGCCTACTCGTGGTAGCTAGGCAAGCCACTGTATTCATACTATCCTGTTTTTAACACAATTTTAATTAAATAAATGCGGAATACTTTATCGAAATAGAAATAACTAATTACAAGATGAAAATTATACTGAAATCCTCTACCCAAGACGTGGAGTCACCAACTCACGAACTACTATGGAATACTACACATAAAAGTCTCAAGGAAATATAACATAATTCTGTTTGTCTCGGAACAAAGAGACTACAGCAAATAACATAAATAAAGAAAGAGACGCCGGGCCTGCGGACGTCTGCAAGCTACCTCGGTCTCAAATGTGATCAACTCCCACACAATCGAACTACTGCTGCTACTCCTGATCGTAACCTGGACCTGTGCAAAAACGCACAGAAGTGTAGTATCAGCACAACCGACCCCATGTGCCGGTAAGTGCCTGGCCTATCCCGGCGAAGTAGTGACAAGCCTAGGACCAGACACCCACATAAACCTGTGCAATTCAATATATATGTATACCACAGAATAACAAGAAATAACCAGGTAATAACACAATAAGGAATATCTTAAAGAATTCAACAATTAACCACAGTTAATAATTTCACAAGGAAAAACAAAATATAATGTAAACCCAAGTGATATCAATTCAAGAAATAGCAAGCAGTTGCACGGCATCACCCTTCGTGCTTTTACTCTCATCCTCACCAAATAAACAAATAAAGTACACGGCATCACCCTTCGTGCTTTTACTCTCATCCTCACATCCATAGTACGGCATGATCATTCGTACATGGTTCAATAACAGGGGGCACGGCATGATCCTTCGTGCATAATCAATAAATAAACATGGCACGGCATTAACCTTCGTGCATAAATAAATAAACATGGCACGGCATCACCCTTCGTGCATTATCACTCTTCCTCACCCAAATAACAATCACAATTAAGGGCAAAGAAAGAAAACAGTAATTCATAAACCGTCCCATCAAGGGCAATCAATAATTATCTTCACAACAAGTCCCAACAAGGGAGAACAATAACAATTCATTCGTAATATATCTCAAAATAATCATTTTCCAACGACTCACGGTCATACTAGACGCCAATGTATGGATGCTCGTCACCACAGCCCATACACCGCACTCGATCACATAACACATAACACATAATCCTATTCCCTCAAGCTAGGATAGAACAAACACTTACCTCGAATGCTTATGAACAATTCAATCCGTGGAAATGTCTTTTCTTTCAATTTGGCTCCAATCCAACCGTATCTATACACAATTGATTTAATATCATCAATTCTACTCAACAAACTAATTCTTAAGACCAAATACAACTTTTACAACATTCTGCCCGAAATAGTGAATTTCAACCCCGGGCCCACATGGTCGGAATTCGGGGTTAGGACCAAAATCCGGTTACCCATCCCCCACGAGTTCATGTATATAATTTGTTTCAAAATCGGACCTCAATTCGAGGTCCAATTCCCCAATTTATGAAAAACCCTATTTTCTAACAAAAACAAGAATTCTACCATGAAAATCTTTGATTTCTTATGAAAAACATGTTTAATGATGTTAGGAATTGAAAGAATTAAGTAAAAAGTGACTTACAATCGTTTTGATGAAGAAGAAATCCTTGAAGAATCGCAAATGGGTGTTTTGGTTTTGTAAAAAGTGAAGAAATGACCGAAATTCGTGTTTTTCAGGTCTCTGTGTTCGCATTTGCGAACATGGGTTCGCAATTACGAACCCGGACCAATTTCTGGAGTTTGAAAAATAAGCTAAGGGCGGGAAGTTCGCATTTGCGAACATTTGTTCGCATTTGCGAACACTGGCAGTCAAAGGGATGTTCGCATTTGCGAACTAATGTTCGCATTTGCGAACTAATGTTCGCATTTGCGAACACATGCTGTATAAGGCAGTGTTCGCATTTGCGAACAATGGTTCGCATTTGCGAACCAAGGCAGTATGGGGAATGTTCGCATTTGCGAACTTTTGTTCGCATTTGCGAACATAGGCAGGCACTGGGGACCTTCGCAAATGCGAACAATTGTTCGCATTTGCGAACAAGGCTGGGTCAAAGGGGGCTTCGCATTTGCGATAAAGGTTCGCATTTGCGAGCCTTGCCTTACATTGTCCCCTTCGCAATTGCGAGAAATACTTCGCAATAACCAGCAGTTCAAAAATTCAGAATTTCATCCAACGGCCTATCAAATCTTTACCCGAGCCCCCGGGCTCCAAACCAAACATGTACATAACCTCAAAAACACATTATGAACTTGTTCGTGCGATCGCATCGCCAATATCACTTCGTTTTAATCAAATCAAGCCTCAAACTCATGATTTTCATACTTTTGATTTTCAAAACTTCTTAACTTGGAACTCAAGGTCCAAAACATCTCAAACGACATCCGAATGTCACCAAACTTTATAGAAATCACATATATAATATTTAAGACTTGTACCGGGCGTCGGAACCAAAATACGAGCCCGATACCAAGGTCAATTAATTTATTTCCTTTAATAATTACATCAAAAACAATTTCATAGAAAAATTCATAACTTGGGCTCTAGGCCTCAGAATTCGACTCCGGACACATGTCCAAGTCCCATATTTTCCTACGGACCTCTCGGGACCATCCAATCTCGGGTCCGGATCCGTTTACCAAAAATGTTGACCGAAGTCAACCATATCAATATTTATATCATTTTTATCCAAATTTCTCATAGAATTCATATTTTCTATCACAAAATCTTTCCGGCTACATGCTCGGATCGTGCACGTAAATCGAGGCAACATAGAATGAGGTTTTCAAGGCCTCGAAGCTCGAAATGATTAATAAAATAAGTGATGACCCTTTGGGTCATGACAATAGAGAAGTGAACTGAGCGCCCCTATTTGATATAATAGATACTGGGACCCCATGCAATCAGATAATCTCACGGATAAAGATCTCTACCAGCCACTCTGAAGCATAGGTAGTACATATTGGAATAAAGTGCGCGGACTTGGTCAGCCTGTCCACAATCACCCAAATCGAATCAAACTTCTTCAAAGTCTGAGGGAGACCACTCATAAAATCCATAGTAATTCTCTTCATCTTCCACTTCTACTCAGGAATAATCATCCACTGAAGTACACCGCCCGGTCTCTGATGCTTGTACTTTACCTGGTGACAGTTGAGACACCAAGCTACACACCCTACTATATCCTTCTTCATCCTCCCTCCCAAATAGTGCTACCTCAAATCATGATACATCTTCGCGGCACCCATATGGATGGAATACAACGACCTATGGGCCACCTTCACTATCAACTCCTGAAGCCCATCCACATTGGGCACGCAAATTCAGCCCTGCATCCTCAAAACGCCATTATAACCAATAGTCACATACCTAGCATCGTCATGCTAAACTCTGTCCTTAAGGATAAACTAATGTAGATCATCATACTGACACTCTCTGATGTGATCATATAAGGAAGACCGAGAAACCACACAAGCCAATACCCAGCTAGGCTCTAAAATATCTAGTCTCACTAACCGATTGGCCAAAGCCTGAACATCAACTGCAAAGGGCCACTCCTCAACTGGAATGTACGCTAAACTCCCCATACTAACTATGTTTCGGCTCAAAGCATCGGCCACTACTTTGGCCTTCCCCGAGTGATACATAATGGTAGTGTCATAATCCTTAAGTAACTCTAGCCACCTCCGCTGCCTCAAATTAAGATCCTTTTGCTTGAATAGATGCTGAAGATAGTGATGATCAGTGAATACTCGCAAGATACGACATACAATTAGTGCCTCCAAATCTTCAAAGCATGAACTATAGCAACCACATTCAAATCATGTATAGGGTAGTTCTTCTTGTGGGGCTTCAAATTACGAGAAACATATGCACTAAATCTACCCTCTTGCATCAACACACATCCGATCCCAACTCTCAAAGCATCACAATATACAGTGTAAGAACCTGCGGTTGAGGGCAAAACAATTACTGGAGTCGTGGTCAAAATTGTCTTAAGCATCTGAAAGCTCTCCCCGCACTCGTCTGACCATACAAATGGAGCACTGCACCGCCTCTATTTTCTTCGGGTCGACCTGAATACCCTCACTAAACACCATGTGCCCCAAGAAAGCTACTTAGCTAAGACAAAACTCTCAGTTGGAGAACATTGCATAAAGCTTCTCCTCCCTCAATCTTTGCAATACAAGTCGCAAAATGTTGTGTGTGCTCCTCCTAGCTACGTGAGTACACAAGAATAGCAACAATAAAAAAATAATGAATGAATCCAAATACAGCCGAAATACACTGTTCATCTTATGCATGAACACTGCTGGGGAATTAGTCAGCATAGAGTACATAACAAGAAACTCATAGTGCCATATCTAGTCCTGAAAGCAGTCTTCTTAATATCTGAATCCCTGATCTTCAACTGGTGATAGCCCGAACGGAGATCAATCATGGAGAATATCCTCGCCCCTGAAGCTGGTCAAATAAATCACCCTGAAGCTGGTCAAATAAATCATCAATGAGAGGCAGAGGATATTTGTTCTTCATTGTTACTTTATTCAATTGCATGTAGTCAATGCAAATTCTCATGGTGCCATCCTTCTTCTTCACAAATAGAACTCGTGCACCCTATGGTGACACACTAGGCCAAATGCACCCCTTATCTAGGAGTTCCTAAAACTGTCCTTCAATTCTTTCAACTACGCTGGTGCCATACGATACGGAGGAATGGAAATGGGTTGATTGCTTGGTACGAGGTCAATACCAAAATCAATATCCCTGTTTGGTGGCATGCTCGGTAGGTCTGCAGGAAAAACATCGGGAAACTCCCTCACAAATGAAACATAATCAATGTTAGAAGTCTCGGCTCCAACATCCCTCACAAATGCCAAATATGAAAGACAAATCTTCCCAACCATACGTTGGGTCTTTAGGAATGAAATCACCCTGCTAGGAACATAGTCAGTCACGCCGCGCCACTCAATCATCGGTAAACTCGGTATAGCCAGAGTGACTGTCTTAGCATGACAGACCAAAATAGCATGACACAA
Organism: Nicotiana noctiflora; assembly: GCA_032618575.1. Lineage (NCBI taxonomy): Eukaryota > Viridiplantae > Streptophyta > Magnoliopsida > Solanales > Solanaceae > Nicotiana > Nicotiana noctiflora. The sequence continues at coordinate 33,755 of JASVEL010003567.1, forward strand.
AGATACAGTCGATGCCCAAAATAACCTCAAAATCCACCATGCTCAATAGCAATAGATCAACTCGGGTCTCCAGAACCCCCAATAGTCACCAAACACGACCGTATACATGGTCTACAACAATAGTATTGTGAGCATGTGATTTTTGCCTCATTTAATTACTCATGTAAAATTCATTAGAATTAGAATTTTTTTATTATTTGAATTTTAGGAAATTAATTGCATGATTTTGTGTTTTGTTTGTATTTTTTGTGTGCGTTATTAATGATAATTCATAAAAATATAAAGTTACTACATGAACATTTAGGATTGAATTTTTACATTAGGATTAGCTAGTAATTAGGCTTGTACGAAAACACCAAAATCATAAAGAATTTTTGATTTGTTTGGTTTGATATTTAATTTTCATTTTAGGTTCATTAATTCCTTAAATTGATATTAGTTGTGTCCTAATTAAGTGTTTTGGATTAATTGTGAGATTTATTTTAGTTTTAAGATTAAATAAACAAAAAACAAAATGAAAAAGAAAGGGTTATAAAGAATTAAAAAGCTGCTTATTTTGTTTGGGACATTTTAATTTCGGTCCAGACTAAGGTCTAAGAAATCTCACCCAAATCCCACTAAATCTGGTCTAAAACTCGTTTCCCACCCGGTCCAGCTTCCCTCCGTCCCAAAATGACCCTGTTTTAGCAAGGTTTGATCTCATTCGTCGAGGTTATTAGATCCAATGGCTCGAAACTAATGATCACTATATATAAAATGGTCGGACCTAACCTACTCCCTATCCCTTAATCGCCTCTCAAAACACCTCCATACACATTGGCGTAACACCATCTACCGCCCTACACCGCCACCGAAAATTGCCTCATGGCGGCGGCAAACCTCTAATAACCACGAAAAATACATCCAGAACTCCCCTCATCTTCCTCTTTCCAAACCCCCAAACCCCATCCCTCAATGCCTAGTCAATCTTCTCGAATCTTAGATCGAAATTCCGGCCGAATCCTAAATCTTCCAAATCTCAACATATTAACACCATAGCTTCCCCTCCATATCCTCATTCACAATCCAAGCTCTGTTTTCCCTAAAACATGCTAAAACCTCTCGAATCTTAAATTAAATTCATGAACCCTAGCCGCCGCCTTTAGTCTCCAGTGGCAATGCCGCCCTCAAACCTTACCTAAATCACACCTTAGGACTACCATCACCCCACTTCCCATGTCTCAAGAAAACTCCTTTTAAATTCGGCCAAAACCATTCGAATTTTGGATTTAGGGTTCAGACTCGAGGCCTAAAGGAATTTCAGTCTTGCTCTGACATTCCAGTGTTTAGGTTGATTCAAATAGATAGATAACATCGTTTGGGGTTTAAATTTGAAAGGCAGTTCAAAATCAGCAAGAGTTCCTTTCTCTATGTAATTCTCCCTTCCTGATTATATGATCTCCTTATTAGTTAATTTAGAATTTTTAAGTTTTAATTGATTCTTGGTCCTTGAGTTTGTTTTGTTTCTATTTTTTGATTTAATTTCTGTTTGTTTTCTTTGCTTTTTTTTAGTTTGTTTATTTTTGTGTTTGATGTCGATGATATGATCCATGTTGGCTACTGTTTTTCTCTAGGTTTTCTTTTAGGGTTATAACTATAATTTTGTTTTGAATGATTTCTTGTTTGTTATTGATTCTTTAGATTTTATACATGTTTTTCATTTTTAACGGTATAAGCTTCCCGTTTGAATAACTATTTTGTTTGTTCATTATTTTGATTTGTTTGGTGTTTACTTAGCTTTAGGACATAACATTGATTAGAGTTAGTTTCCAGCCCAATTAGAACTAGTTAGAGTTATTAATTAAATTTTAGGAGTTTTGGTTATAGTTGAATGATTCCAACCCTGGGTAGTCGACCTTGGTTAATTTTAACCGGGCTGGGGGGTTTAGTTAGTATTCAGTTAGTAATTTTAGTTTGATTAAAAAGGTAGGTTAGGCATTTCAAAGAAAGGAATCTTGCAAAATAACTGATTTGGAAACCCCTAGAACATTCTAGATGGGTTCCAATTGGAATTTTAGGACTTTAGTGTTAAAAATGAGAAACAAGTCACAACCTTAGGGACTAACTAGTTAAATGTTGAAAATAAAAGAGGGACTAAATGTGTAAAATTGAAAATCTAAGAGAACCCCTTAGTTTTGTCTATAAAAGGCATGCCATATGCCTTATTTCACAAGCTTTGAACAATCTGAAAATTTGAATTTCAAATTCAGAAACCAAATCTAAAATTTTAGAGTTAGAAAATTTAATCTAGAATTTAGTTCTTAAAACCCATAAAAACAATACAAAACTCCAAAAATGATATTCTATTGAAGTCTCCTAGCTTAATTTCGAGTTCCAGTCCTTATATTCGAGCTTCTAACTAAGATTAAAGATAAAAATGGCTTGATATTGTAATGAACCGACCCGTCGTTACGGGAATTATCGCCATGTTTTCTTCATTTAATACTTCAATATGCTAATTTATATGTGTTTGGAAAGTTAGAAGCCAATCGGATGGAATTTAGATAGAAATGAGGCCATAAACCTCTTTATGAGAAGGATAGTTTGGAAAAGTCAACCGAATGTTGACCGATGAGTTAGACAGCTCGAAATGGAATTCCGATGCTTCGACTAGTTTCAGGGGATCCTTTATGACTTAGGAGAGCAATCAGAATCGAATTCGGAGGTCCGGTGTAGATTTAGGCTTGAATTGGCTAAGGTTGAATTTTGCCGAAATCTGAACGGTAGGTGAGATTTTGATTCGGGGCCCGGAATGAAATTACGAGAGTTTTAGTAGCTCCGTTAGGTGATTTTGGATATGTGTGCAAAATTTTAGGTCATTCGGAGGTGTTTAGGTTGGGTTTTAGATCGAATGTTAGTTTCGGAAGTTTTAAAGAAACTTAGGCTTGAATCCGTGTGAAATTGGTGATTTTGATGTTTACAATGGTGTTTTTACGTTACGAGAAAGTTTGAATGAGGTAATGCGATGTATTTGTGCATTTGGTTGAGGTCTCGAGGGTCTCAGGGTGAATTCGAATGGCCAACGGGCAAATTTTGAACATGAAATTGCAGCAGAAAATTGCAGACAGTTGTTGTTTTATGCGATTGCATAGACAGGTCTGCGATCGCATAGAAGGATCTGAAGGGGTGAAATTTTACTCAATGCGATCGCGTGAAGGGGATTGCGATCGCATAGGCTGTTGAGAGTGTGTAGTGCGATCGCAATAAGGGGTTATGCGATCGCATAGAAGGGATTTGAGGAGCCCAGAAATTTGCTCTATGCGATCGCGTGAACTGGTCTGCGATCGCATAGGCTTATGTAATTGTTTAGTGCGGTCGCGTATTGGATATTGCGATCGCGTAGGAGGAATTTGGAGCCTGGAAAATTTACTCTATGCGAGCGCAGGAGAGGCATTGCGATCGCATAGAAGAAAGCGTCAGTGACATACAATTTTAATTAATTTCAGACGCGACCCTAATTATATTTTCAATATTTTCACTTCGTCTAGAGAGGGTTTTGGGAGCTTTGAAGAGAGAAATCAATGCATAATCATTGGAGGTAAGTTTCTTGACACAAAAACACAATTATATGCAAGGATTAATATCAAAACTCATGAAATTGGGTAGAAATTGTGCAAAATTAGTGCCTAGATTATTAAAATGAATTTTGACTTTTGAAAGACCATTCGAACTCTGATTTCAATAAATTTTATATGCACGAACTCGTGGCGAGACGAGGAATCCGTTGGTATGATTTTCAGAATTTTTTGAGAAATGGGCCCGGGGACTGGCTTTTACCAACTTGGTGCATTATTGCGTTTTTCAAGTAAATTTGATTGGGTTATGTTCCTTTGACCCGTATTGATATAATTGCTGTGGTTTTAACTAGATTCGACGCACGATGTGACAAATTCAAAGGGAAAAGGCATCGCGGATTAGTCCACGGTCGGCTAGAGGTGAGTAATTAGTGTATATGGTAGCCTGAGGGTTCGAAACCCCGGCTTAGCACATTGTGATGCTAGTAGGGCGTGGCTCACACCCCCTGGCAGGTGCGGGATTGATTACGACGGGGGATTGAGACTTGGTCCATCCCGGATATGAATAACATGTTATGTGTTGTTTAAACACACACTGTGTTGGAGATATTTGTGGGTGGTAAGCCATGTTTGGGGCCTTGTGCCGATCTGTAGTATCCCTAGGGGATAGATATTTATGTGATAGCTTGATTTTCTTAATCACTGATCTCAGTCTTGGTATGAAATCTCCATGTTGAAATGCTAAGTCAGCTGCTTGGAAAATTAAATAGAAATTAAAGTATTTTCATTATTAATGAAACTGGAACCTGAAGATAAATAATGTGAACTGTTGTGTGACTCATATGCATGTTGTTGACTGAGGATAGATCGGGCTACATGCTGCAGCAGATGATATGAGGATCGGGCTGCACGCCGCAGCAGACGATATATTGCGCTTGGGCTGTAGGAGCCCCTCCGGAGTCTCTACATACCCCCAGTGAGCGTCGTTGATGTTAAATGGATCGGGCTACGCGCCGTAGCGGTTATGTGCATTGTGTTGCATTGTTATCTATTGAATTGTCAGTGTTAATTGTAATGTACTGTTGTTTCTAGTTTGTAGGAGAAATCGGACTGTAGTTAGCTTTACTCTATGGCATTCTCTGGATTTCCTGTTTTCAGCTATTAATATATACTTTTTACTCACTGAGTACTTAGTACTCACCCCTACTCCCTGGACCTTTGTGTGCAGATTCAGGTACACAAGAGGGATAGACGAGCACTCTAGCTTCTACCCGAGTTATTTCGAGTTGCTGTGGTAGCTGCCGTCGTTCGCAGAACCTAGCTTCTCATTCCTTTCAGTTATCATTATATGTTCAGACTTGAGTATTTCATTCAGTATTTTCTATTACTGTTCGGTTTTTGTTTAGAGACTCTAGACTCGTGACCCTGGATCTTTGGGAGTGTTATTTTGTTTTCTCACTTCTCAGTATATTATTCATATTATTATTATTGGAGTATCTATTAACTTGTATATTCTTCTTGAGTTGTCCATTTGGGTCTGGTATTTGATTATGAAAAACAACTGTTGGTCTGGCTGGCCTAGCTTTAGTGTTGGGTGCCATCACGACCGGAATTGGGTCGTGACAAGTTGGTATCAGAGCCTAGGTTACTAGGACTCACGAGTCATGAGCCGGTTTAGTAGGATTTCGCGGATCGGTACGTAGACGTCCGAATGTATCCTCAGGGGGCTACATAACTTTAGGAAAAACTTCACTTTCTTGGATTCATATCGTGCGGTTTGTGTTATCATGAAACTAAATTTTTCCATATTCTACTCTCTCGCAGATGGCGAGAACACGTGTTAGCGGACGTGGTGGACGACCACCAGTGGCACCCAGAGGCCGTGGTCATGGCAGAGGTAGGGGAGCAGTGACAGCACCTGCTGACCCACCAGCTGACCAGACTCAGGGTTAGATTCCAGCGCCAGTGGCCCAAGTTGAGGATCGGGTTCCAGCTGCAGGCACCCCAGCAGCTCAGGTTCAAGCACCGGTAGTGTCTATTGAGATACCTAGCCTTCAGGAGACTTTAGCAGAGATTTTATCACTATGCACTGGCTTAGCTCAGGTGGTTGCAGCCTCTACTGTAGCGGCTTCTTCACAGGAAGGGGGAGGGAATCAGACCCCCGTGGCTCACACACCCGAGCCGGTAGTTCAAGGTATATAGGCACTTGAGGAAGCTCAGCTCAGCCGTCTGCACCCGTTGCACCAGCCCCAGCTCATGTGGTTCCAGCTATACTTGATGATGAGCAGCGTCGGTTCGAGAGGTTTTAGAGGCTACAGCCTCCAGCATTCAGTGGTGTTGAGGGCGAGATAAGTGCTAGCGTATGCTCCGTACTGCAGGTATTCTGGAGTCCAGTGGTGTTGCTTTCACTACCTTCCAGTTCACAGGACCAGCATTTCAGTGGTGGGAGGATTTTGAGAGGCGTAGGCCTGCTAGGGCAGCGCCCTTCACTTGGCAGCAGTTCTCCACGGTATTTTTAGAGAAGTATGTGCCCCAGTCTCAGAGGGAGGAGCTTCGTCGTCAGTTCGAGTGGATGAAGTAAGGAGATATGTCGGTGAATCAGTACGAGTTGAGATGTACACACCTAGCCCGTCATGCCATGTGGATGATCCCGACGGATCGAGAGAGGATCAGGAGATCTATTGATGGTGTCATCTAACCTATCCGTATATTGATGACTCGAGAGAGGGCTTCAGTAGTTACCTTTGAGGAGGTGGTGGATACGGCTCGTTAGATATATATAGACCGCCGCTGAGAGCGTGAGGAGAGGGAGGCTAAGAGGCCCCATAGTACTGGTAGTTACAGTGGTGCTCCGTTTAGGGGCCTGTCTCAGCACAGCAGAGGCTGTTCTTTTAGATCTCCTCAGTCAAGTCGTGCAGAGTCCAATGGAGCTTCTTCAGACCGTGGTCGTCAAGGTCATCAGGGCCATCAGGGTCAGTAGGGTCGTCAGCAGAGCCAGCCTGCATTGAGCGCCCTTCCAGCTCAGAGCTCTGCTCCTGCTCTTTCAGCTCAGGGTCCATCTGCATTTAGGGGTCCTTAGCAATCACTTTCTCCAGCTTTAGGCCATTGCTTTGAGTGTGGTGAGTTTGGCCATATTAGGAGGGAGTGTCCCCAGTGGCTTCGTAAGCGATTTCAGTAGGGGGACCAGCCCTCCGTCTTCGGCTCCTGTTTCTTTAGCACCAGCACAGTCAGCTAGGAGTCGTGGTCACGTAGCCAGAGGTAGCCCTAGAGGTGAGGATCGTACTGGCGGAGGTCAGTCTCATCTTTATGCTCCTCCGGATAGGAGGGACGCTAGTGCATCAGATGCAATCATTACAAGTATTAGCTCAGTCTGCCACAGGGATGATCTGTCTTATTTGATCTCGGATCCACCTATTCCTATGTTTTTTCATATTTTGTGCATTATTTGGGTATGAACCATGGTATTCTTGGCTTGCCCGTGCATGTGTCTACCCCGGTGGGTGATTCAGTTATTGTGGATCAGGTATATCGATCCTGTCTTGTTACTATTGGGGGTCTGAGACCCGAGTTGACTTATTGTGAGTACGTGATTTTTTCCCTAAGCAAACAAATTCCAATATAAATATATAAATAAATACAAAAATGGTTTTTGGTGTGCAATTGTGTGTTTTAATTGAAAATTTTTTGTGTTTGTTTTAAAATAATTTTGAAATTAAAACTACAAAAAAGAATCAATTAGAAAATGTCACAAAAAATATGAAAAGTTAGAAAAATCAACAAAAAATATAAAATACTGGAAAATGTTTTAATTGAAATACTTGTGTGTTTGTTTTAAAATAATTTTGAAATTAAAACTACAAAAAAGAATCAATTAGAAAATGTCACAAAAAATATGAAAAGTTAGAAAAATCAACAAAAAATATAAAATACTGGAAAAATAAAAGAAAATGACAAAAATATCATAAAATACAAGAAAAATCAGGAAAAATAGGAAAATAAATTAAGCATAACAATTGAAAATAAATACAAAAAGAGAAAAATTAAATACAAAAGAAAATACCAAGAAATAATTAAAATACAAGAGAAAATACAAAAATACAATAACAATTTGGGCTGAAGTTAAAATACATAAGCCCGAACGTGTAAAAGGCCCAAGAGACCAGCCGGCCAGTCTAAGCTTTTAACCAAACGATGACGTACAGGACCAATTAATCTTAACCGTTTATGAAATTAATCCAACGGATCAAATAAGGCGGCTTAAATGAAAACCAAATGACACCGTATTTGAAGTTAATCCTGGCCGTCCAAAAGAATGATCAGACTGATGTTTTTGAGTCTTGGTAGGAGTTAAACAACACATATAATGAATTGATCTTGGCCATCCACGTTTGAGCATCTAACGAATTTAAAGAGACCTTCCATTTAACGGAACAACGTCGTTTTAAAGAAGAAATCCTGGCCATTGATCTGAGTTGATCTAATGGCCAGGATCACACGAGATCAAAGGGGTATATAAATGCCAATCTCCCGTTAAAATCAATACAACCATTCTCATATACACATATTAGAAACCCTAGCCGCCTATCTCTGTCATCTTCTTCCTTAGTGTCTCATGGAGACTGGCCGGACTGGCGTTGAACCACCGCCATCTCCGGCTCAAACAACAGTCAAACATCCCCCTAACTCCCATAAACCACAACCACCATAAAACCCCAGAAAACCAAAAATCCCCTTCCTTTTTGAAAATTCGGTCGTGGGAACCCTAGCCGGCGACCTCAAATCTATGAACCAGTCCTTAAGCTTTACACCATAAGACCATCTCGAAGAGACCTTTCACCTCACCTAGGTGCCTGGTCTCAAATTTAGCCAGAACTGTTCAAATAAAACAAAGAAGCTCGCCGGAACCCTACTCCGGCGAGCACCACAAAACAAACCCTACCCCAAAACCCCCTGAACCAAGCCCCAGACCACCCCTTACCCACCAAAACTCCAAAAGAAGACCCATCAGAAAAATCTAAAAGTTAGAAGACTTAAGTTCTTCAAAAACTTTTGAGTCTGAAAAATAAAGAAAGAAAAGAAGAAATAAAGAAGAAGAAAAGAAAGAAAAGAAAGAAAAGAAAGAAAGAAAAGAGAAGGAAAAAGAAAAAATCATGGAAAAGCTAAGTTCTTCTACCCATCTTCTTCTCCTTTGTCTGTTTGTCTTCTTAAAATGCTCTTGTTAATCTTTTGAGCATGTATTTTTTGCATGCTTAAGATCTATCCTATTTCGTTACACATGCGTAATCTGTTATAGCATTCTTAGGGTTTTTAATGATTATTACACATGAATGATGGTAAAATAGGCTTGTTTATGTGTTTGTTCATTGTGCCTTGTTTGAAATAAAACTTTGATTAATTGGGATTCAACCATTATCAAAATTTCTCTCTGGGTTTTAATTGATTTGAAATTGATTTACGATTAAGGCTATGTGTGCAATATAACATGAATTGGCTATATTTGTAATCTGATTCATCTGTTAGACCATTCTGAATCCTGTGATGTTTTTATGATTTTGGTTATAGCTTTAAAGATCTAGGGTTAGTTCTGAAAGTTAAAGTATGTGTGGTTACTTCTGAAATGATTAGGTCTGTTTATCGAAATGACCATCCTTGATATGAATTGGTTATGCTGATTAAGTGGTTAATTTTGAAAACTTATCTCAGATTAGTTACTTTGTGTTAATAAAAGGTTATATTTTAAATAAGATTCGGTCTGTTAAATGTGGTTAAATTTTAAAGGGATTTGGGTCTAAATCTGGGCTAAGTCTTAAATAGTCATAAAATGTTGGCTATTAATTAAATAGGTCTTAAACCCTAATCTGCTAGACCTTAGTAGGTCGGGTAAATAAGAAAAATAATAAGAGTATAATAGGAAACAATAAGTGGCATTATTGAGGATTTAATAGAGCCTATAGGGTTAGAAAGGACTTTATTGCCTAGTATTCTTGAGATTAACTACAAAATAAAGGGTAAACTAGGCATAATGAAAAGGCAATATTGAAATTAAACTTAGCAAGTGAGGGTAACCTAGTAAAATACCCCCAATAGAACATAAAAGAATTACCTAGAACCTTCCAGCAAGGGCTGGAAGGCATTTCGACATACAATTCAGGGAATTAAACTGCAAATAATTGAAAAATAAGGGGAGGGGATTAGAAATAACTTATTTGAACTTCCCCCCAATTCCACCCCAAATTAATCTATAAATAGGCTTCTAGTAAGCCGGAAAAAGGGGTAAAACATTTCTGTAAGTAAGAAACTAAGGCTAAAATTTGAAAATCTAAAAAAGTTCTAGGTTCTAGATTCTGCAATTAGTTCAGCTCTAAAATTCTAGTTGACTGCTTTGGGTATTAATCTGGAGTTCCTGTTAGAGTCTATTGTTCTTCAATTCCGCTAGATTCTGCTTGAGCTCTTTGATTCTACTTGTTGATTTGCTGGACTGCTGAATTTGGAATTCTATTTGCTACTCTATTTGCTGCTATGTCTGCTGCTCTGTTTGCTGCTCTATTGTTGCTACTTTGCTGACTATTCTTCATCCTCAACCTAGACTCATAGACTATTTTTGGTGAACCAGGTACACTCTTATTTCTGGAGATGTAACTGAATATTGATTGACGAAATGAAAACCATATGAGCTTTTTGGATGATGTTAATTCTATTTTTCTTTTCATTTTGCAGTTAATATCTATTAGAATCATTGTAATTCATTAGGATGGTTTGTAATAATTAATTCCTGTATGAAGTCGAAAAACAAATAAAGTAGATAGTGTAGTAGTAATGTATAAATAGATATAGCTAACACTGAATCTAGGTTCGAAACAGGCTAACACATGAAATTAATTCACCTAGTGAAACTGGTATAAACATATGATATGGTAATCAACTACTTTTGCTAATTAGGATCTGATTCAGGAATGATTAGTCCATATAAGGAAATAAGTAAATAAACCAAAACTGTTTTGTTATTCAGTCTCATTTAACAACAACATAAGTTATAATTCTATAATCAATATAATCCAAGCGTGTTCAGTTAGTATTCAAACCAATGCTTAGGTATTTGAAATAAAAGTATTAGTACTTAATTCCTATTAGTGTTTAGTTAGTTATTAGAATTTGTAGTTAGTGTCAATTGGCTTGTAATCTGAAGCTTTGTGAAATAAAAATGAAATTTATTAGTTTATTCTGTTGTTTAATGAATGTTTTGTTCGAATTTTATGAAACTACAAGTCTGCTCTACATTTTATCCTTTTGTTCTGGTCCTGATCGAGAACACAGGCCCAGATTCAATTAAATTCACTTCTGGATCTCTAAATAATGATACTTGTATATATTGGGTTTCAGAAGCCCAGTTACACATAACGGACTGTTAATACAGTCCAGAAGTCTAGGCTTGGTAATAAATTGTTGGCCTGTACATAATAACAATAACTTCAGAAAATACCAAAAACTATATTATGATTAGGAGAAAAAAAACAGAAATAGCAAATATAGTATATGATAAGTTTGGACCTATAAAATAAAGGGCTGAGCCTCGTATTAAAATATGCACGGGGCCCCCATATGAATTTTAATAAGAATGTTAGACTCGGGAAGACCATTTAGCGAATTTTACGGTCTTTCCTAAAGATAATAAGGTGTAGACGTTTTATGCACGACTAAAATATACATTCCTAAATATGAGTGCACATTTATGTGACTCAAATCTCAAATCCCGGCGAAGTTGAAATGTATCAAAGTCACAGGTGTACTGGTTGCGATGTGACTCAAAATGCGTTTTCGCGACGTCGCAAGTAAAAGCGGAATGGTATACTCGACAAGATCATACCCGATGGTTTATCTGGGATGACTTAGCGCAATTATTTGCAAACCATTTGCAATATAATCTGGAAATTATCCCTGACACGTTGTCGTTGACTAAGATGGAGAAGAAACCCAGAGAAAGCTTTCGGGAATATGGATTCAGGTGGAGAGAATAGGCTGCACGTGTAGACCCACCAATGAAAGAAGGAGAAATGGTGGATTGCTTTTAACAGGCTTTGGAGCCGACATACTATGGCCATTTAGTGTGCAATTGGAAAAACCTTTAACGAGGTAGTAAAGATGGGAAGCTTTGTGTAAGAAGGGTTAAAGACAAATAAGATTATGAGCTACTCAGCCATCAAGGCTACAAACCAAGCAATACAGATTGGAACCGGAGGGTCGATTGGCAAGAATAAAAAGGAAGAAGTTGCATTCATTAAAGGCGGATCATGGTCCCGGGGCCCCAACCCATATAATCATCAACCTCGCCCGTACCAACCATATCCACCAGCACCATACAATCGACCTCCACCATATTATCGACCAACTAGTCCACAGTTACCTGTCCAACATGCTCAACCTTACCCACCGCCTCCACATTCACGGCGTACCCCAGCTCCACAAAATGTCTACCACGCACAAAATTCCTATCCGCCTTCAAAAACCTACAGAAATCCAAACCGACCTAACTTCTATCCAGATCTAGAAGTAAAAGGTTATAGGGCTCAAAGGAAGAGAACATTCACTCCTTTGTGGGAATCATATACCAGTCTTTTTCACCATTTTAGAGAACTAGGGATGTTGAGCCCAATTGAACCAAAAATTCCCAACCCTCCACCGAGAAATCTAGACCAATCCGTTCGTTGTGAGTACTGTTCCGGGGCACCGGGACATGATACAGAGAAGTGTTGGCATTTAAAGTCCGCAATACAAGAACTTATTGATACCAGGAGATTTGAGGTGCAAGCTCCAAAAACTCCCAATATCACGCAGAATCCTTTGGCAGCACATCATGAGACGCATATGATAGAGTTAGAGTAGGGAGAGAGCTGCAGAAAACCTTCTCAGTCAGTGATGATGATTAAAGTGAACAACAAAGTGGATGTGGGAAGTTGAAAAAGAGAAAGTGTCAATTGATTTACCAACAAAACAGCCATCAATGATTGAGCCCGTGAAAGTAGTAGTACCTGGAGTGAAGCCTTTGCTGACCGTGAAGGGGGCTTATGTAGAGCTGGTGGTTATCAAACCAGTTGTGCAGATGCCAGTTTTGAATACCAGGGCTATACCGTAGAATTATAATAAGGTGACAGTGATGTATAAAGGGAAGCAATTAAAGGAGAAATTTATGAAACTCATGGTTTAACTCGCTGCGGGCTATGCTTTGCCCCGGAAGAACTGAGAAAGACAAAAGTGGTAAAAGAAAACCCGGCTCCCGCGAAGAAGGTAGTTACCGAAGAAGTTGGAGGAATTCTTGAAGAAGATGAAAGCTCAAGACTATTTTATAGTGGAGATATTGAGAAAGACGCCCGTGCAGCGTTGTTATCCTTGCTAATTCATTCTGATGAACATAGAAAGGCGTTGATAAAGATTTTAAATGAAGCAACGTGCCCGAGAAGATTTCAGTATGTCATCTGAAGAAAATCACAAACAAGATCTTTGAGACAAATAAGATAACATTTTCAGATAGTGAGTTGCCATTGGAAGTAACAGAGCATAATAAAGCACTATACCTCACGGTTAAGTGTGAAGAATCTGTAGTAACCCGTATTTTGGTGGACAATGGGTCGAGTGCCAATATCTGTCCACTGTCAACCTTTGCAAAGTTGAAGGTTGATCATGAGAGAATTTATCGGAGCAGTGTATGTGTAAGGGGTTTTGATGGAGGTGGAAAGAACACTATAGGGGATATCATATTAGAGTTTACTATCGGATCGATGGATTTCACTATGGAGTTTCAAGTGGTGGATGTCGCTGTATCATACAACCTTTTGTTGGGGCATCCATGGATCCACGCTGCGAAAGAAGTACCATCCTCTTTGCATCAAATGGTAAAATTTGAGTGGGAGCAGCAAGAGATAATAGTTCATGGGGAAGATGATGTTTGCAATGCTATTACACCATTTGAGGAAGATGAAAGAGATAAAGGTCCGTGGGTGTACCAAGTCATGGACACCATGGTGGTGAATAAAATATCTGAGGGAGAAAACATGCTAGCACCCACAGTGTCCCATGCAACAATGATGGGTGATGATAAAGAATGGAGTTTTTTCGGGAAAGGGCTTAGGAGTGACTTTGCAAGGTATAACAAAGACGATACACATTCCGGGCAGTACTGACACTTTTGGTTTGGGTTTCAAGCCAACCATTGCCGATATCCAGAGAGCTAAGAAATTGAAGAAGAAATGGTGGTCCCTACCAAAACCTATCCCAAAACTATCCAACTCCTTTGTCAGTCCTGGTACGCAGAGACGTCTGGCGATTGTTATGCCAAACCGTGTTGAGATAAAACCGGATGAAGAATTTCTAGCAAGATTTGAAAGGCTATTTGAATATGTGAATGTGTTGGAGACGGGTGAAGGAACAAGAAAAATGGATGTTCAATTCGTGGGACCCTACACTATGTTAAATAACTGGGAAGCTACTCCTCTTCCGATCAGGAGGGACTTGTGGTAGTTAGCTTTTAATATTTCATTCCCAAAAATGTCTTGTTTTAAAATTGTTATCCCACATCCCATCAAATCAAATGTATCCAACTCTTGTTACCTTTTTAAAATTCAATGAAATGAAATTTCTTTTCTTCCTCCATTTTTGCCTTATTTTATTTTTCTTCTTTTGTGCAGTTCAATATTTGCTGATTCCAATGATATGTCATGCATGAAGGATCCCCGGTCCATTCTTGATAATTGAATAGTTAGAGGCTTACCTCAGAGAAGATTTAATCAAATTCTTACATGAGTACAAAGACATATTTGCTTGGTCCTATGATGACATGCCCGGGCTCAGTACTGATTAATAGTACATAAAGTGCCCATTTATCCAGAATGTCGGCCGGTAAAACAGAAGTTAAGGAAATTTAAAACGGACATCAGTGTTAAAATAAAAGAAGAGGTTAACAAGAAATTCGAGGAGAATGTCATACGGGTCACTAAATATCCCACTCGGTTAGGTAATGTTGTGCATGTTCCAAAAAAGGATGGAAAAACCAGGGTGTGCGTTGATTATCGGGACCTCAATAAAGCTAGTCCAAAGGATGATTTTCCATTGCCAAATATCCATATATTAATCGACAATAGCGCCAAGCATGAAATTGGTTCTTTTGTGGATTGTTATGCGGGTTATCATCAGATCCTGATGGACAAAGAAGATGCATAAAAGATGACCTTTATCACGCCTTTGGGAACATATTTCTACAGGGTGATGCCGTTTGGGTTAAAGAATGTCGGGGCTACATATATGAGCGCAATAACCACTATGTTTCATAATATGATACACCGAGAGATTAGAAGTATATGTGGATGATGTTAGCATTAAGTCCAAAAAGAAATGTGACCATGTCAAGGATTTAAGAAAGTTTTTCCTGAGGCTTCGAAGATATAATCTCAAGCTCAATCCAGCAAAGTTTGTTTTCGTGGTGCTATCATAAAAGTTATTAAGGTTCATAGTAAGCCGTCGTGGTATTGAATTGGATCCGTCAAAGATAAAAACAATCCAGAATTTGCCTCCGCCAAAGAACAAGAGAGAAGTATAAGTTTATTGGGCATGTTGTATTATATCTGCAGATTTATTGCTCAGTTAACCTCGACTTGTGAGCCCATTTTCAAATTGTTAAAGAAAGATGCTGTGGTGAATTGGACTGATGAATGTCAAGAAGCATTTGACAAAATTAAGGAATATCTGGCTAATCCTCCTGTATTGGTTCCTGAAGAACCGGGAAGACCTTTGATCCTTTATCTGACTGTATTGGATAATTCTT
Organism: Nicotiana noctiflora; assembly: GCA_032618575.1. Lineage (NCBI taxonomy): Eukaryota > Viridiplantae > Streptophyta > Magnoliopsida > Solanales > Solanaceae > Nicotiana > Nicotiana noctiflora. Next base: position 49,121 of record JASVEL010003567.1, read on the forward strand.
TTGGTTGTGTACTAGGGAAGTACGATAAAATAGGGAAGAAAGAGCAAGCAATATATTATCTTAGTAAGAAGTTTATATCTTACGAGGTAAAATACACTCAGTTGGACAGAACATGTTGTGCTTTAACACGGGTTGCACAGAAATTGATACATTACTTGTCGGCTTATACTACTTATCTGATATCTCGGTTGGACTAACTGAAGTATATATTCCAGAAGCCTATGCCCACAGGAAGCTCGCTAAATGGAAAATTCTACTTATAGAGTTTGACATCATTTATGTAACTAGTCCGGAAATGAAGGCACAAGCAGTTGCTGACCATTTGGCAGAAAATCCGGTTGATGATGAGTATGGACCATTAAAGACATATTTTCCTGATAAGGGGACAATGAATATTGAAGAAGTAGAGCAAGATGATAAGACAAGCTGGAGAATGTACTTTGATGGGGCCGTCAACAGTAAGGGGGTCGGAATTAGAGTAGTACTCATTTCAGAAATGGGTCAGCATTATCCTGTTACCGCTCAACTTCGATTTTTCTGTACTAATAACATGGCCGAGTATGAAGCATGTATATTGGGATTGAGAATAGAAATAGACATGGGTGTTCAAGAGATTTTGGTCATGGGTGACTCGAATCTCTTGATACATCAGATTCAAGGAAAATAGGAGACATGGGATTTGAAACTGATACCTTATCGACAGTGTCCGTATGAACTGTCTCAGAGATTTCAATCTATAGATTTCAAGCATATCCCAAGAATGCACAACGAAGTAGCGGATGCTCTAGCCACATTATCATCCATGTTGCACCATCCAGATAAAGCTTACGTAGATCTACTACAAATACATGTTCTTGATCAAAATGCGTATTGTTTCACCGTGGAAGAAGAACTTGATCGTGAGCCGTGGTATCATGACATCAGAAAATATTTGAGGAGAGGAGTATACCCTGATCAGGCCACAGGGGACCAGAAAAGGGCTATAAAGCGATTAGCAAATCGATTTTTATTTAGTGGGGGAGCTATATATAAAAGAACACCGGATTTGGGGCTATTGAGATGTATAGATGCGCAGCAAGCTGATACGATTATGGCTGAAGTACATGCAGGAGCTTGCGGACCTCATATGAGCGGATATATTTTTGCCAAGAAAATACTGAGAGCGGGATATTATTGGCTCACTATGGAGCGTGATTGCATTAGATATGTGCGGAAATGTCATCAATGTCAGATACATGGAGATTTGATTCACTTCCCACCCTATGAGTTGCATACAATATCAGCACTATGGCCATTCGTCGCCTGGGGCATGGATGTCATTAGATCAATAGAGCCTGCATCATCTAGTGGGCACAGATTTATCTTGGTAGCAATTGATGATTTCACTAAATGGGTGGAGGCGAAGACATTTAAGGTAGTGACAAAAAAAATGATAGTGGATTTCGTGCACACAAATATCATTTGTCACTTCGGAATTCCTAAGGTGATTATCACACACAATGGAGCAAATCTGAATAGTCACCTCATGGCAGAAGCATGTCAAAAGTTCAAAATCATGCACCGTAACTCTACACCTTATCGGCATAAAGCGAATGAAGCAGTGGAGGCTGCGAATAAGAATATTAAGAAGATTCTCAAGAAGATGGTGGAAGAGTCAAGACAGTGGCATGAAAAACTACCATTTGCTCTCATGGGTTATCGTACAACTGTTCGTACTTCAATTGGCGCAACACCTTACTTAATGGTGTACGGAACAGAGGCAGTCATACCAGTAGAAATTGAAATACCTTCCCTTCGGATCGTAGCTGAGGTTGAAATTGATGATGACGAATGGGTAAAAGCTCGGCTATAACAATTGAAATTGAATAATGAGAAAAGTTTAGCGGCAGTTTACCACGGACAGTTATATCAGCGGAGGATGACTAGAGCATACAACAAGAAGTAGGTCTGTGGAAATTCGAAGTTGGAAAATTGGTGCTAAGACGTATTATGCCTCACTGGGCCAAAGCAAAAGGAAAGTTTGCACCGAATTGGCAAGGGCCACTCATGGTGTCCCGGGTATTGTCCAACGGAGCTTTATATTTAACAGATGTTGAAGGAAAATGTGTAGAGACTACTATCAACTCAGATGTAGTCAAGAGATATTTTGTATGATTCCTTTTTCATATGTACAATTGTATTTGTCATAATTTTGAAATTGAAATGATGAAGGCATTTTATTCTCTATCCAAACACTTTATCCATTGATACCCTGTTGATCCTTTTTGCATTATTCTTTCATATCCCTCTCTCGGAATCAATTATGGACAAGAAAAGAAAAAAAGAGAAAAGAAATAAAGAGAATGAAGAAAAATGAGAAATGAAAGAAAAATGAAGAAAAATTGATGAAAAAAAAAGAAAGAAATAAAAGAATGCATACAAAAGAAGAAAATCGGAAAAAGTCAAAATCGCAACAATGAAGCGATCTCATGACCCGAACTACGTTTTGACTTGATCCCGAAAGGGTACGTAAGCAGCCTCACAAAGCTTCAGTCATGATAGAAATAAAATCCAAGATTGCCCCAAATATTGAAACTGGGGCAGAAGTTATGTTTATAATTTTGAGAGTTGTAAATATTTTTGAACCCACATATAAATTTTGAGCCTTTATACCTTTCTTTCAAAACCCATCCAAAAGCCACATTACAGTCTAAAGAAAGACCTTCTGATTAACTTCAAGAAAATGATGATACAATAAGAATAAGGAGAAATATGGCATGGACAATATCCGGAGGTTTGAAAACAAAAATAAAGAAAAATAAAAATGAGAGAGTCTTATTGGTGAAAACCTTAACGAGCACCATAAGGCGAATGTGAGGTGAGAGAAGAATAAATGAGAGAGTCTTATTGGTGAAAACCTTAACGAGCACCATAAGGAAAAAATGAGGAATATTTTGATGAAAGAAGAAAAAACAACAAAAAATAAGAAAGGTTTGGGATGAAGGAAAAGATGAAATCAAGACAACAACGATTCGATTGGACAAACTGGGTCGGAATTTAAATACATGGCATGGTCAGAGGAATCAGCTGTCATACCCAGATAAGTTCTGTTTTTACTTCAAAATAACCTTACTCCTTCAAATTCATATTTTTTCATTTCATTGATCCAAACCAGTTGCCCGTTGAAAGCTAACTACCAGCTTCTCAGGTTAAGAGGCGTAATAACACTGGGTCAAAGGAAAAGAGAAAAAAAAGAATGGTAATCAAGGTCTAGAGAAAATTAAAAGGAAAAGAAACAAAAAAGGGGAAAAGCAAAAAGAGGATTACAAAGAGAAAGTTGAAGAAAATTTGGCAATGGACTGCAAAGCAGGATGAAAAAAGAAGAGGCAGACGATGGAGGCAGGGCCAACAAGAATGCCAGTTGCTAACCATAATTTTATAACTAATAAGATTGTTCACTGATTTAGACAGGGACAAAAGATTTAAATTCTAACTAATCACTTTAAAGTGAATGTGACCAATGTGGGAGGAAAACATCAAAAAAGAATAACAACAATAAAAGGGGAAATCCGCAGAGGAGGACTCACTCAAGTTATCAGGAAACCTAACCGAACAGCAAGGAAGGTATTGTCCTTTCAAAATTCACACCCCAGTTATCAAACTCAGGGAATATTTTTTTGCATTTGCATTTCATGCATCAGGCGCCCATCTGGATAATGAGGGAATAATATTTCTACATACAGGCGCCCACCTGGATAATGAGGGAATATTTTTTCTACATTTTTATTTCATGCATCAGGCGCCCACCTGGATAATGAGGGAATATTTTTCTGCATTTTCATTTCATGCATCAGGCGCTCACCTGGATAATGAGGGAATATTTTTCTTTTTTCTGCATTTTCATTTCATGCATCAGGCGCCACCTGGATAATGAGGGAATATTTTTCAGCATTTTTATTTCATGCATCAGGCGCCCACTGGATAATGGGGGAATATTGTTCTGCATTTTCATTTCATGCATCGAGCGCCCACCTGGATAATGAGAGAATATTTTTCTGAATCTTTAATTTCTGTTCAGGCGCCCACCTGTATAACAAGGGAATACTTTTCAGAATTTTAATTTCTGTTCAGGCGCCCACCTGTATAACAAGGGAATACTTTTCAGCATTTTAATTTCTGTTCAGGCGCCCACCTGTATAACGAGGGAATATTTTTCAGCATTTTAATTTCTGTTCAGGCGCCCACATGTATAACGAGGGAATATTTTTCAGCATTTTAATTTCTGTTCAGGCGCCCACCTGTATAATGTGGGAATACTTTTCAGCATTTTAATTTCTGTTTAGGCGCCCACCTGTATAACGAGGGAATACTTTTCAACATTTTAATTTCTGTTCAGGCGCCCACCTGTATACCAAGTGAATACTTTTCAGCATTTTAATTTCTGTTCAGGCGCCCACCTGTATAACAAGGGAATACTTTCTGCATTTTTAATTGTTTTTCTAACATGAGTAACACCATAACACATGAAAAGCCTCACACTGGGGCAGAGGAAAAAGTTTTCTTTGTTTTTGTTTATGTTTTTGTTTTAAATAGGTATCGACTTGGAAGCAAGAAGCACATTTTTGAGGTCACACAAAGGGACGGAAACAGTATATCATAGACAAGAAATAATCAAAAATCTACTAAAAGAAGGATGCAAATAAAAGAGCAACATGTGATATGGAAAAGCAAGATAATGCAAGAAGACAAAACATAGATAGGATTTTATTGTAATTCATAAGATCAAATGTTAGAATAGCTTCTTTATTTTTATTTTTATCTCGGTGTAATAAGGAGTTAGTCAGTGATTATAGCAGCCAACAACAAGTCTTGGTAGTTTCAAACTACCAGACCTTTCCGAACTATACTGACATCATTCTTGTTTAGCCCAGGATATGTAGGCAACCTCTGAAGTCGGGTGCGGTCAAAAGGTTTTCAAAATGCTTCTTACGGAATATGCCAGTGGGCAAAAATCTCTCATTACTGCTCACTTATATTTGCACTGAAACTCTTCGTGTTCTCGAGCAAAGAGGGGCAGCTGTGAGCACGTAATTTTTGCCCTAAGCAAACAAATTCCAATATAAATATATAGATAAATACAAAAATAGTTTTTGGTGTGCAAATGTGTGTTTTAATTGAAATACTTGTGTGTTTGTTTTAAAATAAGTTTGAAATTAAAACTACAAAAAAATAATCAATTAGAAAATGTCACAAAAATATGAAAAGTTAGAAAAATCAACAAAAAATACAAAATACCGGAAAAATAAAAGAAAATTTCAAAAATATCATAAAATACCAGTAAAATCATGAAAAATAGGAAAATAAAAGAAGTATAACAATTGAAAATAAATACAAAAAGAGAAAAAAGAATTACAAAAGAAAATACAAAAATACAATAACAATTTGGGCTGAAGTTAAAATACATAAGCCCAAACGTGTAAAAGGCCCAAGAGACCAGCCGGCCAGTCTAAGCTTTTAACCAAACGACGACGTACAGGGCCAATTCATCTTAACCATTGATGAAATTAATCCAACGGATCAAATAAGGCGGCTTAATTGAAAACCAAATGACACCGTATTTGAAGTTAATCCTGGCCATCCAAAAGAATGATCAGACGAATGTTTTTGAGTCTTGGTAGGAGTTAAACGACGCAGTATAAAGAATTGATCCTGGCCATTCATGTTAGAGCATCTAACGGATTTAAACAGATCTTTCATTTAACGGAACGACACCATTTTAAAAAAGAAATACTGGCCATTGACCTCAGTTGATCCAAAGGCCAGGATTACACGAGTTCAAAGGGGTATATAAATGCCAATCTCCCGTTCAAATCAATACAACCATTCTCATATACACATATTAAAAACCCTAGCCCCCCAATATAACATAAAAGAATTACCTATAACCTTCCAGCAAGGGCTGGAAGGCATTTCGACACACAATTCAGGGAATTAAACTGAAAATAATTGAAAACTAGGGGGGATTATAAATAACTTATTTGAATTTCCTCCCAATTCCACCCCAAATTAGTCTATAAATAGGCTTCTAGTAAGCCTGAAAAAGGGGTTGAAAATTTCTGTGAGTAAGAAACTAAGGCTAAAATTCAAAAATCTGAAAAAGTTCTGGGTTCTAGATTCTGCAGTTAGTTCAGCTGTGAAATTCTAGTTGACTGCTTTGGGTATTAATCTGGAGTTCCTGCTAGAGTCTATTATTCTTCAATTCTGCTGGATTCTGCTGGAGTTCTTTGATTCTACTTGTTGATTTGCTGGACTGCTGAATTTGGAATTCTATTTGCTATTCTATTTGCTGCTTTGTCTGCTGCTCTATTTGCTGCTCTATTATTGCTACTTTGCTGACTATTCTTTATCCTCAACCTAGACTCATAGACTATTTTTGGTGAACGAGGTACACTCTTATTTCTGGAGATGTAACTGCATATTGATTGAAGAAATGAAAACCATATGAGCTTTTTGGATGATGTTACTTCTGTTTTTCTTTTCATTTTGCAATTAGTATCTATTAGATTCATTGTAATTCATTAGGATGATTTGTAATAATTAATGCATGTATGAAGTCGAAAAACAAATAAAGTAGATAGTGTAGTAGTAATGTATAAATAGTTATAGGTAACACTGAATCCAGGTTCGAAACAGGCTAACACATGAAATTAATTCACCTAGTGAAACTGGTATAAACATATGATATGGTAATCAACTACTTTCGCTAATTAGGATATGATTCAGGAATGATTAGTCCATAGAAGGAAATAAGTAAATAAGCCAAAACTGTTTTGTTATTCAGTCTCATTTAACAATAACATAAGTTAGAATTCTGCAATCAATATAATCCAAGTATGTTTCAGTTAGTATTCAAACCAATGCTTAGGTATTTGAAATAAAAGTGTTAGTACTTAATTCCTGTTAGTGTTTAGTGAGTTATTAGAATTTGTAGTTAGTATCAATTCACATGTAATCTGAAGCTTTGTGAAATAAAAATGAAACGTATTGGTTTATTCTATTGTTTAATGAATATTTGTTCGAATTTTATGAAACTACAAGTCTGCTCTACATTTTATCCGTTTGTTCTAGGCCTGATCGAGAACACAGGCCCAGATTCAATTAAATACACTTCTGGGTCTCTAAATAATGATACTTGTATATACTGGGTTTCAGAAGCCCAGTTACACATAACGGACTGTTAATACAGTCAAGATGTCCAGGCCTGGTAATAAATAGTTGGTTTGGACATAATAACAACAAATTCAGAAAATACCAAAAACTATATTATGATTAGGAGAAAAAAACAAAAAATAGCAAATATAGTATATGATAAGTTTCGACCTATAAAATAAAGGGATGAGCCTCGTATTAAAATACGCGCGGGGTATGACGTTTAGCGATTTTCATGGTCTTTCCTAAAGATAATAAGGCGTAGACGTTATAGGCACGACTAAAATATACATTCATAAATATGAGTGCACATTTATGTGACTCAAATCTCAAATCCCGGCGAAGCTGAAACGTATTATAGTCACAAGCGTACTGGTGCGGTGTGACTCGAAATGCATTTTCGCGACGTCGCAAGTCGTTAAAAAATAGCAAAACGGGACATTCACACTTGTAAAAGCATATAAAGAAATCAAATAAGTCAAAAACAATAGTTGAGCGACCGTGTTAATACCACGGAATTCGGGAGTACCTAACACCTTCTCCCGGATTAACAGAATTCCTTATCCGGATTTCTAGTTTCGCGGACTGTTAAAACATAGTCATATTTCCTTGGATTCGGGATTAAACCGATGACTTAGAACACCATTATTTTCCCAAGTGGCGACTCTGAAATCTAAATAAAAGTGGAAAAACTCCTTCCCTATTGTTATTATTATATCCTATCCTGGGGTGTATTAGTAATTATCAGGGTATACTTTATTCTTCGGAAAAGGTAGTAAAAAATGGAGGTGTGACACTTATTACTATTGGGCATGGTGGATTTCGACGTGATTCTAGGCATGGATTGGTTATCTCCTTACCATGTTATTCTGGACTCTCATGCCAAGATAGTTACATTAGAAATTCCAAGTAATCTAAGGATCGAGTGGCGTGGCGTGACTGATTATGTACCCGACAGGGTGATTTCCTTTATAATAGCCCAACGAATGACTGGGAAGGGTTGTTTATCTTATTTGGCCTTCATTAGAGATGTTGAGGCTGAGACACCCAGTCTTGATTAGGTCCCCATTGTGAGGGATTTCCCGGATGTATTTCCAACAGACCTACCGGGCATGCCGCCAGATAGGGATATCGATTTCGGTATTGACTTGACACCGGGCACTCAGCCCATTTCTATTCCTCCCTATCGCATGACACTAGTTGAGTTAAAAGAGTTGAAAGAACAGTTTCAAGAACTCTTAGATAAGGGGTTCATTCATCCGAGTGTGTCACCTTGGGGTGCACCGGTATTATTTGTGAAGAAAAAAGATGGCACCATGAGAATGTGCATTGATTATAGGCAGTTGAACAAGGTGACAGTGAAGAATAAATACCCATTGCCTCGTATTGAGGACTTGTTTGATCAGCTCGAGAGAGAAAGTGTATTCTCTAAGATTGACCTTCGATCGGGTTATCACCAGTTGAAGATTAGGGATTCAGACATTATGAAAACAGCTTTCAGAATAAGATATCGGCACTATGAATTTATGGTGATGTCCTTTGGGCTGACTAATGCCCCAGCCGCATTCATGAACTTGATGAATAGTGTATTTCGGCCGTACCTTGATTCTTTCGTGATCCTATTTATTAACGATATCCGGGTGTACTCACGCAGCCAGGAAGAGCACGTACAACACTTGAGGGTGGTATTGTAGAGGTTGAGAGAGGAAAAACTTTATGCAAAATTCTCTAAGTGTGAGTTCTGGAATGATACAGTGACTTTTCTAGGTTCGGGTTGACCCACAGAAGGTCGAGGCGGACCCACAAAAAGTCGAGGCATTGAGATCCGGAGTTTCCTCAGCTTGGCAGGCTATTACCGCAGGTTTGTTCAGGGGTTTTCATCTATTGCTTTACCTTTGACTAAGTTGACACAGAAGAATGCTTCATTTGTGTGGTCTGATGAATGTGAGCAGAGCTTTCAGAAGCTCAAATCGGCTTTGACCACAGCTCTGGTACTTATGTTACCATCAGCCTCAGGGTCGTATACAATGTATTGCAATGCTTCGTGAGTTGGGATTGGTTGTATATTGATGCAGGAGGGTAGAGTGATTACATATGCTTCTCGACAGCTGAAGCCCCATGAGAAGAACTACCCTGTTCACGACTTAGAGTTAGCTGCTATTTTTCATGCCTTGAAGATTTGGAGGCATTACTTGTATGGTGAATCTTGTGATGTATATACAGACCACCGCAGCCTTCAGCATTTGTTTAAGCAGAAAGATCTCAATTTGAGGCAGCAGAGATGGCTCGAATTGCTTAAAGACTATGATATTACCATTTTGTACCATCCCGGAAAGGCCAATGTAGTGGCCGATGCTTTAAGAAGGAAGGCTATTAGTATGGGCAGCTTGGCGTATATTCTAGTTTGGGAGAGGCCCCTTGCAGTTGATGTTCTGGCGTTAACTAATCAGATGGTGAGGCTGGATATTTTTTAGCCCAGTCGGGTGATGGCTATCGTGGTATCTCGGTCTTCCTTATTTGACCGTATTCGAGAGCGCCAACATGATGATCCACACTTTCTTGTCCTTAAGGACAGAGTTCAGCATGATTATGCCAGAGATGTTACTATTGATAGTGATGGTGTACTGCGGATGTAGGGCCGGATATGCGTGCCCAATGTTGATGGCCTTCGTGAGTTGATATTGGAGGAGGCCCACAGCTCGCGGTATTCTATTCATCCGGGTGCCGTAAAGATGTATCAGAATTTGAGACAGCATTACTAGTGGAGAGAGATAAAGAAAGATATTGTGAAATGTAGTACGGTGCCTAAACTGTCAGCAGGTCAAGTATGTGCATCAGAGGCCTGGTGGTGTGTTCCAGCATATTGATATTCCCTAGTGGAAGTGGGAAAGGATGACTATGGACTTTGTTAGTAGACTCCCTCGGACAACGAGGATGTTTGACTCAGTTTGGGTGATTGTGGATAGGCTGACCAAGTCAGCTCATTTCATTCCCGTGTGTACTATATACTCCTCGGAGCGGTTAGCAGAGATATTCATCCGTGAGATTGTGAGATTGCATGGAGTTCCTATTTCTATCATATCAGACAGAGGTACCCATTTCACTTATCAGTTCTGGAGGATATTTCAGCGAGAATTGGGTTCACAGGTAGAGCTGAGCACAGCATTTCATCCACAGACGGATGGGCAGTCCGAGCTTACAATACAGATACTGGAGGACATGTTACGTGCTTGTGTCATTAATTTCGGTGGTTCATGGGCTGATTACTCGCCTCTTACAGAGTTTGCTTATAATAATAGCTATTGGTCCAGCATTCAGATGGCACCGTATGAAGCTTTGTATGGGAGGCGGTGTAGGTCTCCAGTTGGTTAGTTTGAGCCCGGCGAGGCTAGATTGTTGGGGACAGAGTTAGTTCAGGATTCCTTACACAAGGTGAAGGTGATTCAAGAGAGACTTCGCACATCTCAGTCGTGTCAGAAGAGCTATGCGGACCGGAGGGTCGGAGATGTGTCTTATTCAGTGGGCGAGAAGGTGTTGCTGAAGGTTTCGCCGATGAAGGGCATTATAAGGTTTGGAAAAAAAGGAAAGTTGAGCCCAAAGTTCATTGGACCTTTTGAGGTGCTTAAGAAAGTTGGGGAGGTGGCCTCTATGCTTGCTTTGCCACCCAGCTTGTCGGGAGTTCACCCGGTGTTCGATGTATCTATGCTCCGGAAGTACGTTGGAGACCCGTCATATGTGTTAGACTTCAGCACGATGGAGCCGGTAGCCATTTTGGGTCGACGGGTTCGTAAGTTGAGTTCCAAAGAAATAGCTTCAGTGAAAGTGCAGTGGAGAGGTCATCCCGTGGAGGAATCAACTTTGGAGATCGAACAGGAGATGCATAGCAGATATCCACACTTATTTGAGACTCCAGGTATGTTTCTTAACCCACTCGCGGACGAGCATTTGTTTACGTTGGGGAGAATGTAACGACCCGACCCGTCGTTACGAGAGTTAACGCCTCGTTTTCTTTATTTAATAGTTCAATATGCAAATTTAAATGTATTTGGAAAGTTAGAAGCAAATCAGAGGGAATTTAGATAGAAATGAGGCCATAAACCTCTTTATGAGAAGGATAGTTTGGAAAAGTCTACTAAATGTTGACCGATGAGTTAGACAGCTCAGAATGGAATTCCGATGATTTGACTAGTTTCGGGTGATCATTTATGACTTAGGATAGCAATCAGAATCGAATTCGAAGGTCCAGTATAGATTTAGGCTTGAATTGGCAAAGGTTGAATTTTGGCGAAATTTGAATTGTAGGTGAGATATCGATCCGGGGCCCGAAATGAAATTCTGAGAGTTGTAGTAGCTTTGTTAGGTTTTGGATATGCGTGAAAAATTTCATGTCATTCTGATGTGTTTAGGTCGGGCTTTAGATCGAATGTTAGTTTCGGATGTTTTGAAGAAACTTAGGCTTGAATTCGTGTGAAATTGGTGATTTTGTTGTTTACGATGGTGTTTTTATGTTTCGAGCAAGTTTGAATGAGGTAATGCGATGTATTTGTGCATTTGGTTGAGGTCCCGAGGGTCTTGTGGTGAATTCGAATGGCCAACGGGTAAATATTTAAACATGAAATTGCAGCAAAAAATTGCAGACAGTTGTTGTTCTATGCAATCGTATAGACAGGTCTGTGATAGCATAGAAGGATCTGAAGGGGTGAAATTTTACTCAATGTGATCGTGTGAAGGGGATTGCGATCGCATAGCTTGCTGAGAGTGTGCAGTGCGATCGCAATAAGGGGTTATGCGATCGCGTAGAAGGATTTGAGAAGCCCAGAAATTTGCTTAATGCGATCGCGTGAACTGGTCTGCGTTCGCATAGGCTTATGTAATTGTTCAGTGCGATCGCGTATAGGAGATTGTGATCCCGTAGGAGAAATTTTGAGCCTGGAAAATTACTCTATGCGATCGCAGGAGAGGCATTGCGATCGCATAAAAGAAAGCGTCAGTGACAGAACAGTTTTAATTAATTTCAGACGCGACCCTAACCATATTTTCACTGTTTTCACTTCGTCTAGAGAGGGTTTTGGGAGCTTAGAAGAGAGAAATCAATGGTTAATCGTTGGAGGTAAGTTTCGTGACTTAAAAACACGACTATATGCTAGAATTAACATCAAAACACATGAAATTGGGTAGAAATTGTGAAGAATTAGGGCCTAGATTATGAAAAGGAATTTTGACTTTTGAAAGGCCATTCGAACTTCGATTTCGATAAACTTTATATGCACGGACTCGTGGCGAGACGAGAAATCCGTTGGTATGATTTTTGGAAATTTTCGAGAAGCGGGCCTAGGGCCCGAGTTTTACCAACTTGGTGCATTATTGTGTTTTTCAAGTAAATTTGATTGGATTATGTTCCTTTGACCCGTATTGATATAATTGCTATGGTTTTGACTAGATTCAATACATGAGGCGACAAATTCAAAGGGAAAAGGCATCACGGACGAGTCCACGGCCAGCTAGAGGTGAGTAGTCAGTGTATGTGGTAGCCTGAGGGTTCGAAACCCCAGCTTAGCACATTGTGACGCTAGTAGGGCGTAGCTCGCACCCCGTAGCCGGTGCGGGGTTGATTATGACGGGGGATTGAGACTTGGTCCATCCCGGATATGAATAACATGTTATGTGTGGTTGAAACACACACTGTGCTAGATATATTTGTGGGCTGTAAGCCATGTTTGGTGCCTTGTGTCGACCTATAGTATCCCTAGGGGATAGATATATATGTGATAGCTTGATTTGCTTAATCACTGATCTCAGTCTTGGTTTGAAATCACCATGTTGAAATGTTGAGTCACCTGCTTGGAAAATTAAATAGAAATTAAAGTATTTTCATTATTAATGAAACTCGAACCTGGAGATAAATAATGTGAACTGTTGTGTGACTCATATGCATGTAGTGGACTGAGGATGGATTGGGCTGCACGCCGCAGCAGATGATATGAGGATCGGGATGCACGCCGCAACAGATGATATATTGCGCTTGGGCTGTAGGAGCCCCTCCGGAGTCTGTACATACCCCCAGTGAGCGTCGTCGACGTTAAATGGATCGGGCTACGCACCGTAGTGGTCATGTGCATTGTGTTGCATTGTTATCTGTTGAATTATCTGTGTTAATTATAATGTACTGTTGTTGCTAGTCCGTAGGAGGAATCAGACTGTAGTTAGCTTTACTTTGTGGTATTCTGTGGATTTCCTGCTTTCAGCTATTAATATATACGTTTTACTCACTGAGTACTTAGTACTCACCCCTACTCCCTGCACCTTTGTGTGCAGATTCAGGTACACAGGAGGGATAGACGAGCACTCCAGCTTCTACCAGAGTTATTTGGAGTTTCTGAGGTAGCTGCCGACATTCGCAGAACCTAGCTTCTCATTCTATTCAGTTATCATTATATGTTCAGACTTGAGTATTTCATTCAGTATTTTCTATTACTATTTGGTTTTTGTTTAGAGGTTCTAGACTCGTGACCCCGGATCTTTGGGAGTGTTATTTCGTTTACGCACTTCTCAGTATATTATTCATATTATTATTATTGGACTATCTGTTGACTTATATATTCTTCTTGAGTTGTCCATTTGGGACTGGTATTTTATTGTGAAAAACAACAGTTGGTCTGGCTGGCCTAGCTTAAGTGTTGGGCGCCATCACGACGGGAATTGGGTCGTGACAGAAATTCCTTGGATTTAGCTGCTGAACTTTCAGAGTGTGTTCCAGGTATATTTTCAACTTTGTTCGGGTTTATTCAGGCTATTTTGGTTGGTTTTCTTGGTTGGTTTGGAGTTAAAACACCTTCTGGGTTTATTTGACATATTTATGGACCACGAGCTGCTGATTTTGTTACTGTTGCTATTGATTTCTACTTCTTCATTGTTTTAATTCCTAGGTACACTTCCTGAATCCAATTCAATGTGAATATCAAGTTGAAAGATGAAATGAAACCTGCTGTATGATTTTGCTATAGACTTTGCTGTTTCATGTTTGTTTATTTCGAATAGCCTTCTCGATTTGGTTAATGTCCTTACTGTAAATAACTCTGGACAGTATGGGACTGTTTAACTCTGACTTTTGGTTTATTCATCTTAAAAATAGTAGCCTCAGTGTAGTGCAATTTGATTTCTTATGACATTTTTACTTTTAAAATTAGAAAGTGTCATGATCTGGGAACATGAGTTTGAAATTCTGTATGTATGCTCATATCTATGCTAAACTTAGGCTTGATAAACGTTTTAGTATTAACATCAGTAACTTGGCTTTAAAATTAAAAGATATACGTTTGAGTTTAAGGCCTCAATGTAAATGTTACTTGTTTCGTATTAATTCCTTGAGTCCTATCAGTATTTGTAGTAACTAATTGGCTTAGATATAATCTGAACACGAAGATTGGAACAAACAATCAATAGCTCGTTGATCTAAAGAGGTGTACATTGTTTTCCCTTATTACAGAATTATTGAATACACTAAGTATATCTTGAAGTAAATTCAGCCGGTTCATAATCGAATTGAAGTTCCGTTTGGTTAGAGATCCGTTGAAAGATCAAGGCTTAACAACCTATTTTGAACAAAGCTCTAGTGATGCACAGCCCAGGTCCGGTTCTGACTCACTTCTCATTTGGGCCTAAGCGAAGGCCCACGACTGGCCATTTTTTGTAGAGCTGGACTGAAATTCCTCTTCCTTGTGCTAATCTCGGAGACCAATGGCTTGAACTTAGTTCAGGGCTGTTATTTAATTTGCATTAGGTAAGTAGCTGATTAATTAAGCCTTTTTGGAGACAATGCTTGATAGAAAATCATAAACCCTCTAGGTTGGCCTTCAAAATATACGAGGTGCGCCGTTCCAAACAAAGTCATAAATTGTGTGGATCTCTTAATTATATTAAATATTTTAGACCTCACGACGTGTCATTTAGTGAATTTCATGGCATCCCCCAAAGTTAATAAGGTGTTAGTTGCTTTAAGTGCGTTCTTTAATAATTTTACCTTCCTAAATTCGGGTGTGCATTTCATGCTACCAAAATCTAAATTCCACAACGTTGAATAAATGTGTCGAAGATCCGGATGCATCTCATGTCATGTGATCCAAAAACATATTTTAAACGACGTTCAATTTTCCTAAAAGATATTAATTGAAAGCGGTAAATATTTCAGATTGCACTATAGGACAATACGTATTAAAAATTAGATTTTAGCCAATTATAATAATTTACGCGACCATGCTAGAACCACGGGATCCGGGGTGCCTAACACCTTCCTTCTGGTCAACAGAATTCCTTACTCAAGAATATCTGGTTCGTAGACTTCACTAGTAAGTCGAATATTTTCCTCGAATTGGAATTCAAGAAAAACGGGTGACTCGGGACACCAAAAGCCAAACCTATCCCAAGTGGCGACTCTAAATAAATAAATAATCTCGATTCAAATAATGTCACTTAAAATGGAAAAACTCCCTTGTACATGTACCCTTCGGAGTAGGTGTGTAGAAAGGAGGTTTGATAGCTCTATCGACTTTACTGGGGAAATGAACCCAAAATTTTGGTTCAAGGTTCAAGAATTCGAGCTTAGAATAACTGTTATATTTGGCTTTTATCTGATTTTCCTACATGTTTCATGCTGAATGTACTAAATACGTTACCGCTTTGATATTTGGTGAATTGTATATATAAACTGCTACGAAACCCTTCCTCTCTCTTAGTCTTCTACATCATAGAGAACGGTGCACTTCGTGTAGTTTCTCTTATGTTTAGAGTCTTTTCCCATTTAGAACAAGGTTGGGATAAGTTGCTAAGCCGTCGGAGCTTCTATATTCCCGGTACGCTGCCTCCCCCTCAGCTTGAGTTGTCCGCTCGGGTAAGCCAGGTCTAGACCAATAAACCTAGAGTTTAAACCTAGAAGAACAAAACATCATGCCGGATCCCTAGTAGGATATTTGTTTGTATCGTGTGCATATGACTTACGAACTCAACACAGGGGTTGGGTCCGTCTAGGACAAGTGACCTGAAATGAAATGACCATCCTGATGTGTCTTACGTGCTACTTGTACATTTATTTGCTCGGTTTTGCATGTTGACCAGCTTGTATATAATGAGTGAAAATTGAGAAAAATAGCAGTGTTAGGATTAAGTGAGGGTAACCGCTTGGAAAACTAATGTCAAAATAGTACCGAAATGCTGCCAAAGTTTTCACAAAATTGAAAAATAAAATATTTGAAAATAAAAATTGTTGTTCAAAAAAATATACATTTGATTTTGGCAAGTCTGCCTGAACTACGTTGGTTTTGATTCTCACCGGATGTGAGATACGTAGGCAACCCTCATCGGGTCTAACATCCCTTTTGTAAAAATAGCCCAAACAATGTCAAAATTTTAATTGTCATAAATAAGTTGGGTGATGTCATTCTTGTTAAAATAAGCTGAATGTCCCCTAAAAGGGCGCCCGAAGGCTATTTTTGCAAGAATAGCCACCATGAGCCATTTTTAAAATGGTTTACAGGCACAGCCTTGAAATCTTCCCAGAAGTGCTGAAAGGCCATATTTGCAAAACCAAATCCTTGTTTTTCTAAAGAAATTTTGTGCAAAAATAGTCATTTTTCTCTTTTAGGTCAAAATAAGTCACTAAATCCCCTTCAAATAAATGTGTAGGATGAATACCACTGACATCGAAACCTTCTCAGTTCTGAGTGAGATCCCCTTGAAGCTCCACATGTGGTGGAATGATTTAGGAAAAGGTAGCAGGGAAATCATGGTCAAGGTTTTGGGTGGTCTCGTTAATTTGTTGAACATCAAACCAAGAACATATATTATTGAGGCACTGATACCATTCTGGGACCCAACCCGCAATGTATTCAGGTTCTCGGACTTTGAGCTTACAACCACATTGGAGGAGATTGCAGGATATGCGGGTCTTAACAGGATCCTCAAGAGTAGATACCCATTGGCCCCGAGAGCAGTAACCCTTCACAAATTCTTCGACTTGTTGAGCATCAGTCGGGACATTCAAGATCCACATCTAGCAGAGGGGTATTGCACACTGCATTTCTCATATCACCAGTATGGAGACCCAAAACATTTTGATGAGCCCAATACTGGTTTGACACATGCCTGGAACAGAGATAAATGGGAGGCCCGGTGGGGGTTGGCATTCATGGTAGCTTTTTTGGGGGTCATGGTCTTTCCAAGAAAAGACAGTCACATAGACATCGACCTGGTAGGAATGTTAGATGTTTCCATATAGAAGCCTGCTAGCATAGTGATTCCTTTGATTGTGGTGGAAATGTACCGAGCTTTAACCATGTGTAGAGAGGGTGTAAAATTCTTTTAGGGTCGCAATTTGTTGCTACAGCTACGAATACAGGAGCACCTTTGTCATTGCACGGCGTATATGGACTATGGTCTAACTAGGCTAAGTTTTATTGCGGAGTTAGGAACCAGCATAACAGGCATTGAGTTCCCCGAGGTCATTGAGGCCTTGTTGGCATGCTTGAAATCTTTTACTGCGGATAAAGATTAATGGGGTTTTGGATGGCTTCCTGCTACTGAGGTTGTGTAAATATCGACGGAAGTACCTAACATTCTGTTGATGGGCATTTGAAGCATCCAGCCTTATGCTCCCTACTGAGTCGTGAGGCAATTAGGAAGATTTCAAAATGTTCACATTGATGAAGACTTGGGTGGACAGATCATTGAGTTAGACCCGAAAGCTATATTCCCAGAATAAAAAATCTGACAAATATGGAATGGGTGCATATACCTTGAGCCTAAAACTATAGTACAGGATCGGGCCAGAGGCGAAGTGGATCCTAAATACTTGACCTTGTGTAGCAAAACATTTCAAATCCCTGAGAGACCCGCCAAAAGGCCACATGTGCAACAATTCACCGACGGGGCCCAAGTACAGTGGAATTGGCTAGCCAAGAAAAGGGAATACCGAGCAAGAATAGGGAAGTTGGAGCAACAGGTTCGAGATCTTCAATTTGAAAAGAGTGTACAAACCGCAGCTGATGAAGGTGATAAAAAGAAACTGGCCCAAGAGAATGAAGCTCTCAAAGCTCAAATTCAACAAAGGAAAATATCCGCCATAAGTCAAGAAAGAAGTCGGTCCGACAAGAGATTGATAAAAGTGTTGAAGAAGCAAGTCACATATTGTGAGGAAGAATTGGAGAAATCTGAAGAAAACGTGGCAAAACTCTAGGCACAGTGGGAAAAGAGGACAGAGGAAAGAGCCTAATTTGTACAACAAATGAAAAGAAATTATGAGGGAACCATTGCTAATATGAAGAGAAAAATGAACACACTTGAAGAGAAGACAGCCCTGTGGGACACAGAATTTCAGGCTGAGAGAGAACAATGCTATGGGCTAATAGCCAAGATAGAGAAGGAAATAAAACTATTGCAGGACCATTACTTCCAAAACTCTCAGGTATTAAAGGCTCGTAACCAATAGATAAGTTGACTACTCCAATAAAAGGGCCGAATCAGGGAAATAATCAGAAGCATTACAAATTATATTGTTATGAAATGTCAAGCTGGTAAACGAATGGTTCATACTACTTTTTGTTACAATAATAATGATATTTGTTCGCCAGTTCATGAATGATTTGGATCAGTTGCAAAGGGGACTTGCACGTAGGCCTGCGACGATGGCGAATGATGCACCCGCGGGCCCCAGGATTTGAAGCTTTGATGTATTCCTAGTTTTCAAGTTTGTATTTTTTTTAAAGTCTGTTTTGTAATTTTCCTTTTTAAAGAAAAATAAATAGTCTAGTGTCTTTTGTAATCGGAGTTTTTATTAATGAAAAATTGAAAAAGAAATTCCTTATTTTAGTATTTATTTGCAAGAACTACGCTTGGTCTGATTTATGCGGGGTCATGATACGTAAGAATCTCCATAAGATTAGACCGTAACCCTAAGAAAAAGAAAAGAAAGGAAAACGGAATACGAGAAAAGAAAATAAAGACAAGAGATAAAAATAAACGCAAAAAGAAGAAAATAAAGAATTGAGAATAAAAATCATGGCAAAAGAAAAGGAAAAGCAACAAAAGAAAAAGAAAGGGAAAAGAAAAATGAGGAAAAAACAAAAAGAGAATGAAAAGCAAGGAAAACAAGAGGAAAAGCCGGGATGATGCATGCAACCGTAGCAAACATGTAGATACTCACTTAACTGTATAGGTGCATCACACCCCAATGTGTCGTTACCTATCTGTTATTATTTCAAACTAACCGTTGTTGTTGTCGATTGCAGCTTAATTTTTAGTAATGGTGGTAGGTTGTGGTACACTAGCATCGCATCAATACTTTACCAGATCGAGAGGCGGTGTGGAAACGTCTACAGAAATGACTTTGCCCGCAATTCTTATATCTGAAGATAACCCCATCTCGGGGGTCCCAGCATCTGAGTCTGTCACAGACGAAGAGAATTGGATATTACGTCTCCAACTCATGGAGATGTGGGACACCTAGACCAATGGAAAATAACCCCCCAAGCACCATCCCTGGATTTCCTGAACTATTTCCTAGGGGTGTGTTTCCAATGTCCCCATTAGCCACCCAAATACTCTGCTTGGACAGCCTACTATGACCGTTCACTTTATAGGAACACCTTCTGAGGTCCGCCCCCAGGTGTTCCCATCAGGAACAACTCCTAACATCTTCACTGCTCTACCATGATCTGCTACAACACAACCTTCCCTGCCAAGGACTGCCTTTGATCCTTGAGTTTTCACCTTCCAGAACACTGTCTTTCAGGCGGATCCCCCTCAATATTCCACATATACTTCCACTCAACCACCACCATTTGAGCTTACACCAGGGCAAGATAAAACTCCCAAAGCTCCTGAACAAGATGATATGTCTAAAAGAATGAGGAGCCTTGAGTAGAGTTTAAAGAATATGCAAGGCTTGAGTGTGCAAAACAGCATTTTTATACAGATATGTGCATTTTCCCTCATGTGCACTTGCTCTCGGGTTTTAAAATGCCAAAATTTTAAAAGTTTAATGGGCATGGTGATCCCATCGCTCACTTGAAAAATTATTGTAATCAGTTGCGTGGGGCATGCAGAAAAGAAGAGTTTTTGATGGCTTACTTTGGAGAAATATTAGTATGCATTACCTTAGAATGGTACATAGACCAATATGTCTCACGATGGCACATTTGGGACGATCTTGCTAAAGATTTTGTAAAGCAGTTTCAATATGACATTTACATTACACCAGACTAGAATTCTTTGGCAAATTTGAAGAAGAAGCCCTCAGAATGCTTCAAAGAATATGCTATTAAATGGCATGAATAGGCATCGAGGGTGAAACCTCCCATCAATGAAGTAGAAATGGTCACTGTCTTCCTTCAGGCCCAAGAAGCGGATTACTTCCAAAACATGATGTCGTCCATGGGCAAGCCTTTTGCAGAGGCAATCAAGATTGGTGAAATGGTAGAGAATAGATTGAAAAAGGGCAGGATTTTGAGTCAGTCCTCCATTAGAGCAACCTCCCAAGCCATCCAAGGCGGGTCTGGAGGAATGGCCAAAGGTAAAAAGAAAGAAGAAACAGTTATGGCAGCATCATGGGGGGGGGGAAGAAGATACCAGGCTCATAGACCTTTGTTCTCTGAAAGAACCCGTCAACACTACTATCCATTCTGATATGGCTTATGCTCCCCACCTTATGCGGTCATGAATGCTCAACCCTTTGCTAGACCGCAACTACAGGACAACAAAAATCAACCTCCATTACAAAGAAATCAGCCTCCTCACCAAAACCACTATAATCCTCGACCTTCGCACAATAACTTTCATCATCGGGTACCATCTAGAAGACAAACCTTTACACCAATTGGTGAACCATACTCTAGTCTATTCCCGAAGCTTGTTCAAATGAATTTGTTGCAATCCATACCCCAAAATAGGCAAAACCCGGAATCGCCATCCTATCAGCGGGTCATCCAATTTTCTTATCACTCAGGAGCTGAGGGGCGTAGTACAGACAACTATTGGACATTGAAAAAAGCCGTGGAAGATTTGATAGAACAAGGAAAAATAGTACTGAGGGATGAGGATATCCCGAATGTGGCCAATAATCCACTGCCAACCCATAATAATGGGCCACTAATCGGGATTATTTGTAAAGATAGGAAGTTTGATCCAGCCTTAAAAGCTATAATTGATATCGCTGATGTGGAAATAAAGGCAAAAGTGGACTCGAAGCAAGAGGAAGGGGAAAACAACAACAAAATCATCAAGACAGAACTAGAAAAGAAAACTGATTTGAAAAATGGAACACAAATGTACGTACCCAAGTAAGCCTATGTGGTGCGGGGGACAATCAAAACACCTCGGCTGAGTGAGACAGTGGTTATTGTATGCGTACCACAGAAGCCTATGACTAGCCCTACTGCGGTGCCATGAAATAATCATCAGACAGTGGTTACATACAAGGTTAAAGAGATATTGGGAGAGCTTCTAGAGAACCCCTCTGTTAAGAAATATTCAAATGTAGAGAAAGTAAATAATGCCACCACAAGGCGTTTCCCACCTAAGAAACCTATGAATGCTGAGAAAGTTGAAGTGTTCTTTCAAAAAAATGAAAATGGCCGATTATGAGGTGGTACATTTGTATGAAACTTTTGTCAAGCCTAAGTACAGTAAAGAGGAAGATGATAAGGTTTTCACAGCTGAAGAAAGTGAGGAAATATATGGGGCAATGAGGAAAATGCTCTACAAAACCCACATGGTCCAGCCGGGAGAGGGCACTAGCACCACTGAGGTGTTATACATGGGACCAAGTGCTAAGCTTCAAAACTAGAAGGATACACCATTCACGGTAAGGCACGAGTCCCGGTAGACCTGTCCTGCTACTTTTTCTACATCCCGAGTTATTTTAGGGTGTAACTCGGATGTTTCTTTTAGTTTCTTGTCTTTAAATTTCTGAACGTGAACCCTTTTATCTTCAAAATTCCACGACATAAAATCAATATTTC
Organism: Nicotiana noctiflora; assembly: GCA_032618575.1. Lineage (NCBI taxonomy): Eukaryota > Viridiplantae > Streptophyta > Magnoliopsida > Solanales > Solanaceae > Nicotiana > Nicotiana noctiflora. The sequence continues at coordinate 71,317 of JASVEL010003567.1, forward strand.
ATCGTTCATTTTTTTTATTCTTTCTGATTTTGCTATTTTTTTCTCCTTCATTTCTTCTCTTTAGCTCTAATAATACGACTTTAAATCACATGACATGCTTGTGGACTTCTTGCCAAGATTCAAACACGCTGTCTAGTTGTGAGATAATGAACCAACAACCAGAATATGATGAAGAAGAGGCGTTTAGGGAAATAAATCGAGAATTAGAACAATTTGAGAACAAACCTAAGCCAAATTTGAATGACATTGAACCGGTTAACTTGGGAATGGCCGAAGAAATCAGGGAAACCAAAATAAGCATTCACACAGATAAGAAAACTTGAGACACAATAATCCAACTCTTGTTTGAGTTTTAAGATGTGTTTGCTTGGTCATATGATGACATGCCAGGACTAAACATCGATCTAGTGGTGCATAAATTGCCAATTTACCTCGATTTTCCTCCAGTTCGGCAAAAGCAAAGAATGTTTAAGACTGATATTAGTGAGAAGATCAAAGAAGAAATCACCAAATAGCTGAAAGCGGGGGTAATCCGAGCTGTCCGATATACCACATGGATGGCCAACGTAGTTTCGGTACCAAAGAAAGATGGAAAATCTCGGGTGTGTGTGTGGACTACTGAGATTTGAATAGGGCAAGTCCAAAAGACAATTTCCCTTTTCATAACATCCACATCCTTGTTGATAACTTCGCCAAACAGAAAATATAGTCCTTCGTGGATTGTTACACAGGATATCACCAGGTGTTGATGGATGAAGAAGATGTCGAGAAGACATCCTTTACTACACCCTGGGTAGCTACTGTTATCGGGTTATGCCATTTGGGCTGAAGAATGCCGGAGCAACTTATATGAGAGCCATGACTTCCATCTTTCATTACATGATGCATCAGGAGATAGAGGTGTATGTGGATGACATAATAATCAAGTCCCGAACTCAGAGTGACCATGTTTTAGATTTGAGAAAGTTCTTTAAACGATTGTGCAAGTATGATTTGAAGTTGAATCTGGCTAAATGCGTCTTCGGAGTCCCATCAGTCAAACTCTTGGGTTTCATAGTCAACATGAGAGGTATCAAGTTAGATCCAACAACGATAAAGGCTATTCGAGATCTACCTCCTCCGAGAGGTAAGAAAGACGTAATGAGCTAATTGGGCAGGTTAAACTATATCAGTCGGTTCATTGCTCAACTGACTACGACTAGTGAGCCCATATTCAAAAGAAAGATGCACAAATCAAATGGTCATCTGAATGTCAAGAGGCCTTTGACAAGATCAAGGAATATCTGTCAAATCCTCCAGTCTTGGTCCCACCGGAGCTAGTGAGACCTTTTTTCTTATATATGATGATTTAGAAAAAACATTTGGCTGTGTCATCGGGCAACATGATATAACCGGAAAGAAAGAGCAGACAATTTACTATTTGAGTAAGAAGTTCACCAGTTATGAAGCTAAATACACTTTGTTGGAGAGAACATGTTGCGCTTTAACGTGGGTCGCTCAAAAGTTGAGACATTATCTTCAAGACCACACTACCTACCTCATAACCAGATTGGATCATTTGAAGTACATATTCCAGAAACTGATGCCCACTAGGAGACTAGCAAAATGGCATATATTGCTCACTGAATTTGATATAGTCTATGTCACTCGCACATCAAATAAAGCCCATGCATTGGCAGATCCTTTGGCTGAAAACTCGGTTGATGAAGAATACCAACTGTTGAGAACATACTTCCCAGATGAAGAGGTAAATTAAATAGAAGAAATATCTGAGGACACTCGTGCTTGGAAAATGTTTTTTTACGGAGCAGTAAATGCTAGAGGTGTAGGAATTGGGGCAATCTTGATCTAACCCACTGGTCAACACTACCCAGCTAAAGCAAGGTTCCGATTATTCTGCACAAACAATATTATTGAGTATGACGCCTGCATTATGGGAAATGAATATGGTGATTAACCAAGATGTTGAAGATTTATTGATCATGAAGGATTATTGACTTGATCATTCGGCAAGCCTAGGAGGAGTGGGAGACCCGAGATGTTAAGTTTATTCCCTATCGGCAACATGTTGAAGATCTCAGCAAGGGGTTCAAGTAGATAGAATTAATGTACATTTCTCGTTGTCATAATGAATTAGCCGATGCACTAGCCACTCTGGTTTCAATAATGCCTTACCCAAGCAATGCTCGTATTGATCCTCTGGAAATTCAAATCAAAGAAAGGCATGGTTATTGTAATGCGGTCGAGGCAGTACACAACACTCATCCATGGTATCATGATATCAAAAGATTCCTGAAAGCACAAAAATACCCCGAGTAAGCCACTAGAGATCAAAAGAGAACCATTAGACGGCACTCGAGTGGTTTCTTCTTAAGTGGTGATGTCTTGTACAAAAGAAAATTGGACCTCAATCTGCTAAGATGTGTTGATGCTGAGGAAGCCTGAAGTATTATGCATGAAGTACATGTAGGGGTGTGCGGACCTCATATGAATGGGTATGTTTTGGCAAAGAAAATCATGCAAGCGGGGTATTACTGGATAACCATAGAGATGGACTTATTCCGCTTTGTTCGAAAATGCCATCAATGCCAGGTGCAGGGTGATTTGATTCATGCACCTCCAACAGAGCTTCGTCAGATAACGGCCCTTGGCCATTTGTTGCTTGGGGTATGGATGTCATTGGGCCAATTGAGTCGAAAGCTTCGAACGGACATAGATTTATATTGGTTGCCATTGATTACTTCAAAAAATGGGTTGAGGCCATCACACTCAAGTCAGTTACCAAGAATGTTGTGGTGGACTTCATGCACTCCAATCTCATTTGCCGCTTTGGCATCCCAGCAACTATCATTACCGACAATGTGGTGAACTTGAATAGTCATCTTTTGGGAGAGGTATGCGAATAATTCAAGATGACACATAAAAACTCTACTCCGTATCGACCAAGGCCAATGGTGTCTTTGAAGCAGCAAATAAGAACATCAAGAAGATTTTGAGAAAGATGATTCAAAGCTCCAGGAAATGGCATGAAAAGCTGCCTTTTGCATTACTTGGATATCGCACCACAGTGCATATATCGATCGGAGCAACCCCGTACTTGTTGGTCTACGGAACGGAGGTTGTCATACATGCACAGGTAGAAATCCCTTTGCTCCGAATAATTGTTGAAGCAGAAATTGAGGATAGTGAATGGGTCAAGACTCAGCTGGAGCAGTTGTCATTAATTGATGAAAAACGAGTGGCCGCAGTTTGTCACAGGTAGTTGTACCATCAAAGAATTGCCCGCGCTTATAACAAGAAAGCACATCCCAAGAATTTCAAAATGGGACAACTTGTTCTTAGACGTATCCTTCCTCATCATCGGGAAGCAAAAGGAAAATTTGCTCCTAATTGGAAGAGTCCATACATCATCCGGAAAATATTGCCAAGAGGAGCACCGTATCTGGGAGACATCGAAGGAAATTGTCCTAAAACAACAGTCAATGCAGATGCAGTAAAAGGTACTATCTCTAGACTTCCTGTGGTGATGGCTATGGTGCAATTGAGATGACAAGTGTTTTCCTTCCCGCTATCCAAATACTATCAATCTTTCGTAAAACCTTTGAGCCAGTTACGCTTCTTTGATCACCCTCTTTGGAACCTAGAAATACTGTTGAAAAAAAAAAGAAAAACAAAAAAAAAAAACAAAAACAAAATTAGTTTCCTAAACTACATTTGACTTGATTCCGAAAGGATATGTAGGCCACCTCTCCCAGAGGTTCAGTCACACTGAAACAAAAATCCCAATTTCCCCAAAAGTTGAAACTGGGGCAGATGATATAGTACTTCGGCCATGAGCCCACCAAAATGGTTCCAAAGTGATAGTTTCGCCCAAAATCCTTTTTTACCCAAAGACCTTGTCCAAGTCCTTCCGACCAATTGGCAAAGGCGGGAAGTGAATAATATCATTATTGGAATCTGATGCAATTCAAATTGAGAGAAATATAATGAGAAAGTCGTGAACACCTTCGGGCACCATAAGGCGACGACGAGTAGAGAAATTTAAAATGAGAGAGTCCGCTTAGTGAAAACTCGCAAAGAGCACTATCGGGCGACGGTGAGAAGAGAAATGAGAGAGGTCGATTGGCAAAAACCTACAAAAGGCATTGTCGGCTAAAAAGAAGACATCTCATCACAAAAAGTGTCCTTGCAAGGTTCTCTGGTTTTTGAAATGCGGATCAATGGGGTTCACGAGAAGCTGGAAAGTTTGGGTAGGTCGGGCGTCCAGTCCAAGAAGCATGTCATGTTCATTTGAAGTCAGTATATACCCCCTAGATAAGTCCTTATCTTTCCCCGAAAGGGACGCTTCTCTTTAAACTCATAGGATTGTCTTGTATATACTTCTTCCTTGAATCCATTTCGGTTTAACTCCAATTCCATAACTATTACAAAGAAAAGGTGGCAGGACTGGTTTCACAGGGCTTCACCTGGCAAAAGCCAAAGAAAATACCCAGCCTCAGCGGGTGCATCTGTCCAATCCCGACTGACCATGGTGGTTGATGCTTTCAAAGCAAAGACATTAGAAAGGATAGAAAGTCAAAGCAAAGGCCCTAAGAGTAGAATAAATTGAATAGATCAGAGCCCACACGAGTGAGTTATCATGAAGTCCTAAGTTAAGTCCTGACAGTTTGAAAAGAGATTCCCCCTCAAGACTTGCAAGCAGCAAGGTTCTCAACAGAAATTGGGTCGGGATCAAGCAATTAAGATGATCAAGGCCACAAAACCAACCACCATTTCAAACTAACAAATTGTTCTTTGTTGAAAGTTAAAACAGGTGTAATTCAAAACAACCATGCGGGAAGCAGATGCAATCCAAAAGAGAAAAGGAATATGCAAGGGCGGAAACAACTTTTCAGCAGGGAATTGACCAAAAAGGAAGTTTTCTTCCCAAATTCATTCATGTGTTTTCTAAATAAAAGTAAAGAAGAAGAAAAAAATGAAAATGAAAATCCCAAAAAAGAAGAAAAAAATCATGGTAGTAGAGGGTCCCATTCCCTAGATATCCCGGCATAACCCATGGACCTCCTTGGCATAACCCAAGGAGTTTTTACTTTCCAATCCCGACATAACTCATGGATCTCCCTGGCATAACCCAACGAGCTTTTTTCTTTTCATCCTGGCATAACCTGTGGATCTCCCTGGCATAACTAAATGAGCCTTTTCTTTCCATCCCGGCATAACCCGTGGATCTCCTTGGCATAATAAAAGGAGCCTTCTTCATTCCTTCTCGACATAACCTATGGATCTCTCTGGCATAACCCAAAGAGCTTTTTCCTTTCCATCCCGGCATAACCCGTGGATCTCCCTAGCATAACCCAATGAGCTTTTTTCTTTCCAATCCGGCATACCCCGTGGATCTCCCTGGCATAACCCAAGAAGCTTTTTTCTTTCCAATCCTAGCATAACCTGTGGATTTCCCTGGCATAACCCAAAGAGATTTTTTCTTTCCATCCCGGCATAACCCGTGGATCTCCATGGCATAACCATAGGAGCGTTTTTCTTTCCATTCTGACATAACCTGTTGATCTCCCTGGCAAAATCCAAGGAGCCTTTTTCTTTCCATCCCGACATAACCTGTGGATCTCCTAGGCATAACCCAAGAAGCTTTTTTCTTTCCATCCCGGCATAACCCGTGGATCTCCCTGGCATAACCCAAAGAGCTTTTTCCTTTCCATCCCAGCATAACCCGTGGATCTCCCTCACATAACCCAAAGAGTTTATTCCTTTCCATCCTGGCATAACCCATGGATCTCCCTGGCATAATCCAATGAGCTTTTTTTCTTTCCATCCCGTCATAACCCGTAGATCTCCCTGGCAGAACCCAAAGAGCCTTTTTTTCTTTCAAATCCTGGCATAACCCGAGGATTCTTTTCTTTTCTAGCATAACTCGGTCATTTCCCAGCATAGCTTGGCTTCATTCTCAAGGATACACAATCCCAATTTGATCGTTTAGATATGTGTCACAACTAACTTACAAAATTTTCCTAGTGAAAACTGGGGCATGAAAATTCGTTCATTTGTTTGTTTTGGTGTCTTAAGCAGGTTCGACACCAAGGCATAGGGTGCGAGATGACCGATGGAATGAGAAAAAAGCAAAGAAATGAACAAAAGAAATGAACTCAAATGTTGAAGCGAACAAAGGTGTGTATTGTTCAAAGTTTGATTAAAGTCACAAGATCCGCCGATCCCGTTTTGACCAGTGCTGATACAACAACTACAACTTGCGAGCATCAAAACTCAGATCGGGGTCCATAGCAAAATCAGCTAAGACTAAAGATCAAGTTTCAAGAGAATTATAGATAGGAATCTTGTAACTCATAGTTTATAGGCATAGCTAACTTAGCTCTGATTTTTCTTTTTGTGTAATAAGGAGGCGAGCAAGCAGTAGCAGCAGCAACAACAGTGAAATCGCAGCTCCTGGTAGTCCCAGCTATCAACATTTTTAGAACTACACTGACCTAATTCCTTTATGGCCAAGGAAATGTAGGCAACCTTTGAAGTAAGGTTCGGTCAGACAGTTTTCAAAAATGTTTCTCATGGAGTGCCAATCAGGCAAAAATCTCTCATGATCACTCATTTATCTTTGCTTGAAAACCCTTCGTGTCTCCGAGCAAAGAGGGGAAGCTGTGGGCATGTGATTTTAGCCTCGTTTAATTACTCCTATAAAATTCATTAGAATTAGAATTTTTTTATTCAAATGTAGGGAAATAATTACATAACGTTATGTTTTGTTTGTATTTTTTATGTGCGTTATTAATGATAATTCATTAAACTACAAAATTACTACATGAGCATTTAGGACTGAATTATCTTTTAAGATTAAACAACAATTAGTCTTGTACGAAAATACAAAAATCATAAAGAATTTTTATTTGCTTGGTTTGATTTTTAATTTTAATTTTAATTTTAGGTTCATTAATTCGTTAAATTGATATTAGATTAATTGTGTCCTAATTTAGTGTTTTGGATTTATTGTAAGGTTTATTTGTAGTTCTAAGATTAAAAAAAAGGTAGAAAGAGAAAAAAACAAATAAAAATTGGAAAGAAAGGGTTTTAAAGAATTAATAGGTTGCTTATTTTGTTTGGGCCATTCTTAATTTCGAACCAGACTAAGGTCTTAGAAATCTCCACCAAATCTGTCACGACCCTAGTTCACTAATCGTGAACATATCGTGATGGCACCCAGTCCCAACGACTAGGTAAGCCTAACACGTTGCGGAATATACAAGCTATAAACACTTAAATAAGAAACAATGGAAAAATAGCATAAAAAGATATGTAATCCGTGCCGCTTGGCACATACATCCTTCAACACACTGTTTAAACACTACCAAGATCCGGAATCTCACGGATAACACAGACTAAAAGAGGATATACAACTGTGGCTCTATGTGTAAAGAGTATCTAACAACGAAATGAAGAAATAATGTCAACTAATACTATAAGAATAGAAGGAAAAGCCTCCGGATCCGCGGACGTAGCAGATCATACCGTGAGGTCTCCTTGAAAGCTGCGGAATCACCTAGTATGAGCCTGCTCTGATGTACCTGGATCTGCACAACAAAAGTTTGCAGAAGCGTAGCATGAGTACACCACGGCGGTACTCAGTAAGTGCCAAGCCTAACCTCGATGGAGTAGTGACGAGGAAGGTCGGGGCCCTACCGAGAAATAATAAAAATAATGATAATAACACCTAACAGTACAAAATAGGAATAAGTCTGAAATAACAACAATAAGATGATTACTGCAACCGTCTATAATTAAGCTAACAACAAATAACCAACTCAATAAAACTAGTCCAGGATCTGTGGGAATCGAACCCACAGTCCCATTAACAGTACCTCTGGGTCTCCGGGAATCGAACCCGCAGCCCATGTCTCAATAAATAATCAATAACTCAGGATCTCCGGGAATCGAACCCGCAGTCCCTACAAATAACTCAGGATCTCAGGAATCAAACCCGTAGTCCCTACCAATAACTCAGGATCTCGGGAATCGAACCCGCAGTCCCTACCAATATCACTCCGGGTCTCCGGGAATCGAACCCACAGCCCTGGGTCTCCGGGAATTGAACCCGCAGTCCACAAACACAACAAATAAAGAAATACACAGAAAAAAATATAATATGCTTAACTACAACTTCACCGAAAATAGTGCCAACAACTATCAAGAAGCTCAAGTAATTCAATTAGGCAACTAGTCATAAAATACTACCTAATCATGCTTTTCTAACTACTACCGGGTAAGAATATCGAATTAATCAGCTAAAAACAAGGATATCACAAATTAGGCATTTTTGATAAAGTATGTGTTCAACAACCAACGCATGTACGTGCTCGTCACCTCGCGTACAAGGCATTTAAGCTATCACATAAAAATCCTAGGGGTGGAAGTTCCCCCACACGAGGTTAGACAAGCCACTTACCTCGACTCCGGTACAAAACCGCTAAGAGACAACCCTCTTGCCGCGAATGTCGGCCTCCACAGGTATAGTATCTGATAAAAATCAATAGAATAACATCAAAATAGGCCAATTGGGCATTACCCAATCAAAACAACTCAAAATACACCAAAAACCCACAAGTTGCCAAAACCCAACTTTTGGTACGCTTATCGAAAAATCACGAAAGTTATATATTCGGAACCCTCGTCTCAATACGAGTCTAAGCATATAAGATTTACCAAATTCGGACTCCATTTGCCCTTTCAAAACCTTGATTTTCTAAAGTTCAAGCCTAGGGCAAAATCCTCCATAAATTACCCCAAATTCCTCCATTTGCATGATATAATTGCATAATATTATCAATACTAATCATAAGATGAGTCCATAGATGATTACCTGATGATTTCCCTTGAATTTCTCTTCAAAATCGCCCAAATCGCCTCTTAAGCCGAGCCCTCAAATGTTTGGAATGTTTCTGAAATTTCTAACTTCCGGTATAATTAATCCCTCTGCGATTTTCGCTTCTGTGGAATATTTTCCGCTTCTGCGGAACCGCTTCTACGACATTTTGTCGCTTCTGCGAACCCCAGGCCTGGCTGGCCCATTCCGCTTCTGCGATCCCAGGGACGCTTCTGCGCGTCCGCTTCTACGATCGAGCAGGCGCTTCTACGAAAATTCTCGCTCCTGCGAACCAGTGTCCGCTTCTGCGGGTTCGCATAAGCGATCCTGCATCCGCTTCTGCGGATATCCCAGTTCCGCCACTTGACCGCTCCTGCGGTCTGAGCCTCGCACCTGCGATGCCGCCTCAGCGGACAAACGTCCGCTCCTGCGAACAAACCCGCCTCCGCGATTACGTTTCCGCTTCAGCGGACTCGCCTCTGCGGTTCCATTTCCGCAGGGGCGAAAACAACAGAAACAGAACTCCTAAACCTGCAATTTCCATGTTTTCTTCCCGTTTAACCATCCGAAATCACCCCGAGGCCCCCGGGGACTCATCCAAACACACCAACACATCCTAGTACCTTATTCGAACTTGTTCCAATCCTCAACACACGTCTAACAACATTAAAACCAATAATTCACATCGAATTCAAGCCTAAATTTCTTAAAACTTTTCGAATTGCACATTCGATCTAAAACCCAACCAAACGATGTCCGAATGACCAAAAAATTTGCGGACATATCCAAAATCACATAATGAAGCTACAGAAATTGTCGGAATTCCATTCCGACCCCCGAATCAAAATCTCACCTATCGTTCGGATTCGCCAAAATTTCAAAATACATTCAGAACACGCTCCCAACCCCGAAATCACCTAACGGAGCTAATGGAACCATCAGATTTCCGTTCCGAGGTCGTCTTAGCATTGTTCCGGTTACGGACAATTTTCCTAACTTTAAAGCTCTCATTTAGGGACTAAGTGTCCCAAAATACTCCAAATTTCAGAACCGACTCTCCCGGCAAACCACAATAGCCGAAATGAACTTAGGGAAACAGTTAAATTGGGGATTGGGGCATAATTTTCTAAAACGACCGGCCGGGTCGTTACATCTTCCCACACTTAAAAGATTCGTTCGTCCTCGAACGAGCATAGAAAACATACCCGGAGTAGTGAAAAGATGAGGGTACTGGCTGCGCATATCCCGCTCAGTCTCCCAAGTCGCCTCCTCGACCGGCTGGCCCCGCCACTGAACCTTTACCGAAGCGATGTTCTTTGACCTTAGCTTTCTAACCCGCCTGTCTAGAATGGCTACTGGCTCCTCAACATAAGACAGATCCTTGTCTAGCTGAACAGAAGTGAAATCCAACACATGCGACGGGTCACCATGGTACCTCCGGATCATGGAGACATGAAATACGGGGTGAACTCCGGCTAGGCTGGGAGGTAAGGCCAACTCATAAGCAACCTCCCCAACACGCCTCAAAATCTCAAAAGGGCCAATAAATCTAGGACTCAGCTTTCCTTTCTTCCCAAACCTCATAACGCCCTTCATGGGCGAGACTCGAAGTAGAACCCACTCGCCAACCATAAAAGCCACATCGCGAACCTTCTTGTCCGCATAACTCTTCTGTCTAGACTGGGCTGCACGAAGTCTGTCCTGAATCACCTTGACCTTGTCCATAGCATCCTGAACCATATCAGTACCTAGCAACCTGGCCTCGCCCGGCTCAAACCAACCCACGGGAGACCTGCACCTCCTACCATATAGGGCCTCATACGGTGCCATCTGAATACTAGACTGGTAGCTGTTGTTATAAGCAAACTCCGCCAGCAGCAAGAAGTGATCCCATGAACCTCCAAACTCAATCACGCACGCACGGAGCATATCCTCCAAAATCTGAATAGTGCGCTCGGACTGCCCATCACTCTGGGGGTGAAATGCTATGCTCAGCTCCACCCTAGTACTTAACTCCTACTGCACGGCTCTCCAGAACCGTGAAGTAAACTGAGTGCCTCTGTCTGAAATGATGGAAACTGGAACACCGTGCAGCTGAACTATCTCTCTGATATAGATCTCCGCTAGTCACTCCGACGAATAGGTAGTACTCACCGGTATAAAATGGGCGGACTTAGTCAGCCGATCCACAATGACCCAAATGGAATCAAACTTCCTAACCATCCGTGGAAGTCCAGATACAAAGTCCATGGTAATGCGCTCCCATTTCCACTCGGGAATCTCGATCCGTTGCATCAATCCACCCGGACGCTGATGCTCATACTTCACCTGCTGGCAGTTGAGGAATCTAGAAACATAATCAACTATATCCCTCTTCATCCGCCTCCACTAGTAATGCTGTTTCAAGTCCTGATATATCTTCGTGGCTCCCGGATGGATGGAATACCGCGAGCTATGGGCCTCTGCTAGAATTAGCTCTCGAAGATCATCTACATTAGGCACACAGATACGCCCATGCATCCTCATAACTCCATCATCCCCGATGGTAACATCTCGAGCATCACCACGCCGAACTCTATCGTGAAGGACAAGCAAATGAGGGTCGTCGAACTGACGCTCCCTGATGCGGTCAAATAGAGAAGACCGAGAAACCACACATGCCGTAATCCGGCTGGGCTCCGAAAGATCCAGTCTAACAAACTGTCTGGCTAAAGCCTGAACATCCATCGCCATAGGCCTCTCCGAAGCTAGTAGATACGCCAAACTCCCCAAACTCTCTGCCCGACGACTCAAGGCATCGGCAACCACATTAGCCTTGCCCGGATGATAGAGAATAGTAATATCATAGTCCTTCGGTAGCTCCAACCATCTCCTCTGACGCATATTCAGGTCCTTCTGCTTAAGCAAGTGCTGCAAGCTCCGGTGATCAGTGTAGATCTCACAAGGAACCCCATATAAGTAATGATGCCAAATCTTCAAGGCGTGAACAATGGCAGCTAGCTCCAGATCATGAACAGGGTAATTCTTCTCATGCACCTTCAGCTGTCTCGACGCGTAGGCAATCACCCTACCGTCCCGCATCAATACCGCACCGAGTCCAACTCGTGAGGCATCACAATATACGGTATAGGACCCCGTACCTGTAGGCAACATCAATATAGGGGCCGAAGTCAAAGCTGTCTTGAGCTTTTGAAAGCTCGCCTCACACTCGTCTGTCCACTAGAAAGGGGCACCCTTTTGGGTCAATCTGGTCATAGGTGCTGCAATCGAAGAGAACCCCTACGAAACGACGGTAATAGCCCGCCAAACCAAGGAAACTGCGAATCTCAGTAGTGGATGAGGGTCTAGGCCAACTCTACACGGCCTCCATCTTCCTCGGATCTACTCGAATACCATCACTCGACACCACGTGGCCCAAAAATGCCACCGAACTCAACCAGAATTCACATTTAGAGAACTTGGCATAAAGCTGCTTCTCCCTCAAAATCTGAAGCACTATCCTCAAATGCTACTCGTGCTCTTCCCGGCTCCGGGAATATACTAGAATATCATCAATGAAGACAATCACGAACGAGTCCGGATAAGGCCTGAACACACTGTGCATCAAATGCATAAAGGCTGCTGGGGCATTAGTCAGCCCAAAAGACATCACGAGGAACTCATAGTGACCATACCGGGTCCTGAAGGCAGTCTTCGGGATATCTGGCTCCTGAATCTTCAGCTGGTGATACCTAGAGCGCAAATCAATCTTAGAAAACACCTGTGCGCCCTGTAGCTGGTCAAATAAATCATCAATACGGGGTAAAGGATACCGGTTCTTCACTGTAACCTTGTTCAGCTGACGATAGTCAATACACATACGCATAGTTCTTCACAAACAATACAGGAGCACCCCAAGGCGAAACACTGGGTCGAATGAAACCCTTACCCAATAACTCCCGTAACTGATCCTTCAACTCCTTCAACTCAGGAGGAGCCATACGGTACGGTGGAATAGAAATGGGCAGAGTGCCCGGCAACAAGTCAATAGCAAAGTCAATATCTCTGTCGGGCGGCATGCCCGGGAGATCAGCTGGAAATACATCAGCAAAGTCACATACCACCAGAACAGAATCAATAGAGGGAGTGTCAATACCGACGTCCCGCACATAGGCTAGATAAGCAGCACACCCCTTCTCAACCATACGCTGAGCTCTGAGAAAAGAAATAACACGGCTGGGGGTGTGATCTAGGGTACCACTCCACTCAATACGTGGAATGCCTGGCATAGCCAGCGTCACTGTCTTGGCGTGACAATCATGAATAGCATAATGGGGCGACAACCAGTCCATGCCCAGAATAATATCAAAATCAACCATCCCGAGCAACAATAGATCCGCTCAAGTCTAAAAATCAAAAATGGTAACCAAACACGACCGATATACACGGTCCACAGCCAAAGAATCACCCACCGGAGTGGAAACATAAATGGGGGCACTCAAAGAATCCCGAGGCACACCCATATGAGAAGCAAAGTAAGAAGACACATATGAAAAAGTGGAACCAGGGTCGAATAGAACCGATGCCTCCTTGTGACTAACCATAATAATACCTGTGATAACAGAGTCAGATGCAACAGCCGCAGCGCGATCAGGAATAGCATAGAATCTGGCCTGTCCCCCCTCTCGAGGGCGGCCTCTAGAACCCTGACCCCCGCCCCTGGCTGGCTGGGCAGGTGGAATAGCAGCTGGAGCTGGAATGATAGCCTGCTGACCCTGAGAGCCACGCTGATGCTGCAAAGAACTGAGGAGGTGCTCCCCTCCTACGCTCGGGGCACTCCCTAACTAGATGGCGAGTATCCCCGCACTCAAAGCAAGCTCTGGGAGGGCACGGTGACTGTGACTGACCGGCCTCACCCCCACTAGTCTGACCCCTGGAAGGACCCCGCGCAGGAGGTGCAATGGAAACTGGGGGAGCATAATAAGGCTCCTGAGGTGCTGGAAGAGCTGGAGTGCTACCGGCTGCTGGCAAAGCTGAGTGAACTGTTCGACCGGAATAACCCCTGCCAAAACGACCGGCTACTGAAGTGCGGGCACCGGAGAAATGGCCCGACTCACGAGACGTCTTGGTCTCTCTCTCTCTCCCCGCTCTCTAGGGAGCATACTCTCGATCCTCCTGGCGATGCTTACCGCCTGCTGATAGGATATATTTGTCTCAAACTCCTTGGCCATGTTGGATCGGATCGGCGGAATCAGGCCCTCAATAAACCTCCGTACCCTCTCCCGGACTGTGGCTACCAAGGCCGGTGCATGTCTGGCAAGACGGGTGAAACTGATAGCATACTCCGATACTGACATGGAGCCCTGTCGCAACCACTCAAACTCCGAGCGCCAAGAATCCCTAAGGCTCTGAGGAACAAACTCTCTCAAAAATAGATCTGAAAACTGCGTCCAGGTCAATGAAGCAGACTCCTATGGACTATCCAACTCATACGTGCGCCACCAATCATAAGCGGCCCCGCGAAACTGAAAAGCAGTGAAGGAAACCCCGCTGGTCTCCACAATCCCTATGGAACGAAGAATACGATGACACTCCTCTAGAAAACCCAATGCATGATCTGTAGCCAAACCATTGAACACTGGAGGATCATATTTCTTGAACCTCTCCAATCTATGTTGCTCGTCCTCGGAGGCAGCTGGCCCACCTCCGGGCTGTGCTGGGGCGGCAGGAGGCATAACCAAAACATCTGGAACCTGTCCCACCGGCACACGCTGCTCCGGTGTAACGGCTGCGGGAGTCTGGGCCCCTCCCCCGGCCTGAGATGTAGCTGCGACGAGAGGAAGCAGTCCCCTGAGCTAAAGTGGTATACATGCTCATGAACTGGGCCAGGGTCTCCTGTAGTGCTGGAGTAGTAGCAGATGTAGTCGGTGTACCAGGTGCCTGCGTTCCGACCTGGTCTACCTGTGGCACCTCAGCGGCAGCGCGCGCAGGTGCTGTGGCTGCACCTCGAGCGCGTCCTCGTCCTCTACCTCGGCCCGGGCCTCTAACGGCGGCAACAGGGGGCGCGGGTACCTGATCGTCGCGAGTAGCTCGTGTCCTCACCATCCGTGAGAGAATAGAAAGCAATAGTTTAGATTTTTGATGCCAAAAATGTCGCACGACAAGGAATCCAAAAGAAATGAAGAGTTTCCTAAACAGTTACATAGCCCCTCGTAGATAAATACAGACGTCTCCGTATCGATCAGCGAGAATCTAAGTAACCGGTCTGTGTCCCGTGACTCCTAAGAACCTAGAGCTCTGATACCAACTTGTCATGACCCTAGTTCACCAATCGTGAACATGTCGTGATGGCACCCGATCCCCACGACTAGGTAAGCCAAGCACATTGCGGAAAATACAAATTATGAACATTCAATAATAAATAGCGGAAAAATAATATGAAAGGAGATGTAATCCGTGCCGCTTGGCACATACATCCGTCAAAACACATTGTATATACACCACCAAGATCCGGAATCTCACGGATAACACAGACTAAAAGAGGATATACAACTGTGGCTCTATGTGTAAAGAGTATCTAACAACGAAATGAAGGAATAATGTCAATTAATACTATAAGAATAGAAGGAAAAGTCTCTGGATCCGCGGACATAGCAGATCATACCTCGAGGTCTCCCTGAAAGCTGCGGAATCACCTAGTACGAGCCTCCTCAGATGTACCTGGATCTGCA
>JASVEL010003568.1:0-17590 GCA_032618575.1 Nicotiana noctiflora
AATAATAACAGTTCAGTCATATATACATCAATTAGTTGTAATCTAGTGTTAGTATTGATCATCTTGTACAACGGTTTTCTTTATTATCTGATAAATAAAAGTAATTCAATTTCATTCTTAATTTTAAGTGTCTGTTTTATTATGCATTCTGTATTGTTTATTTGCTACTGTTACCGTAAACTTGGTTTGGGCCTATCATACAGTGAAGGCCTGAACTATGTCGATAAATCTGCTAGGCTGCTGAATGATAGCCAGAAGACCGTATGGGCTTTGAGGCTTGGGCCGGCCCTTTACGGGTCTATTTAAACGATTGAAGAATCCAGGCTCAACAAACAATAGAAATAACGGGCCTGTAATGTTTAATACTAGAAATCGATTAAGGCAAAAACAATGTATAGCAAATATAGTTGAACAAATAGGATTGGACCTTAATAAATAATTGGGACGAGCCTCGCATAACGTTGAACAAGCGGGGCCCCCATTTAGTAATGGTTTAATACAATTAGACTCGGGAAGACTACTAGCTAATTCCATAGTCTTACCCAAAACAATCAAAAGCCGATAGACTATTTTAGGGCACGATTTTAATATACCTTCCATTGAACGAGTGTGCACTTGGTGCGACTCAAATCTAAATCTCGGCAAAGCTGAAATACACCGAAAGTCATAGGCGTACTGGTTGCGGTATGACTCGAGGCGTGTTTTCGCGATGCCGCAAATTCTCTAAAAATAATACTTAATGTAAAAGCACTATATATTGTTAAAATCTGTGATTAAGTCAAACAAGAGTCGGGAACGACAATTGAGTGACCGTGCTAAAACCACGGAACCCGGGAATGCCTAACACCTTCTCCCGGGTTAACAGAGTTCCTTATCCGGATCTTTGCTTCGCAGACATTTTTAAGAGTCAAATTCCTCGGATTCGGGATTAACCGGTGACTTGGGACACCATTATCATTCCCAAGTGGCGACTCTGATTAATCTCAATAAAATCCCGAACCGATTGTCCTTTAATTGGAAAAACTCCTTCCCTTACGTTATTTTATCATTTTCTATTTTCATGCAAGAAGAAAAGTAAAGGAAATTCAAACTACACAGTTAGCAGCTCATGGTTGAATCTACATCCCTGAATATAAATTATCCATGCAACAACAATTTTAGAACAAACTACAATCAACACATGAATACTTCTGGGAACAATACCTATGGAAGAGGCTATATGGGAAATAGACCTAGACCGTTCAGTAACTTTTGCATAAGACCAGGGCACACTAAGGATAAGTGTTAAAAACTTCATGGATACCCTCAGAGTTCGAAGTACAATAATGATAATAAGGGAAAGAAACTAGCAGCAAATGTGTTTGATACAACAAATCATGGGATGAATGTGGGAGATGAAAGAGAAACTTTCAGAAACAGGGTCAAGGTATGCAACAATTGAGCAAGGAATAATATGGTCAAAAACTGAGCATATTAGAAAGCTTTAGAAATGGAAATAATGTAGACAACTTACGAAACATCAACATGACTGGTCGAGTCGTTAACTTTGCACGTATGGCTGATTGTACCACCTCTATTGAGCCCAGTAAACAGTAGTATGAAAGTTTTAAAGAAAATGTTTATCCCTAGATTCTTGACTCAGAAGCCACCAACCATATAACCTATAATAAAGCCTCACTAAACAACATTAAGACTATAATTTACCCATTTTTAGTCTTTTTACCAAATCGATACAAAGTAAAGGTGACACTAATTGGGGATGTAATTCTCAGTCCTCAATTCGCTCTAAAAATAATCCTATATGTGCCCAGTTTTAGATTTAATTTGATTTTTGTACATTCATTGATAGTTCAGCTTGATTGCATTATCATATTCACCAAATTCTCATGTATTATTCTACAGGACCTTTCACTGAGGAGGAATGTATTCTTCTATAGGGTATTTCAATGAGGAGGCCTCTGGAGATTGTAAAACCTAATGACAGTCTCTACTTTCAGTGTTCAAGTTGAGGAAAGAACAATTCTTCTGTTGTCACTAAAATCTCCACTACTTCACTCATACACAGTTGTGCACCTAGTGCACCCATCTCAACTCATAATCACAACATCAATAATATCCACTAGGCATACCACACTTGTAATTATGTACCTTGTGCATTCATTCTTCCCATGTTTTTAATAATAAAGGTGCACAAATTGCTTTGAATCCCATTAAAAATCCTCTAATGAGATAGACTCAGTGTACAATGCATGTACTTCTAAAGAAAATCTTGTCGATCTCTTGTGGCATAATAGGCTGTGTCATGTGTCTTTTATCAAGATGAAGTACATCAATTCTATACCAATAACTTTTGCAAACAAACAACCTTTTCTCTGCTCTATATGTCATATGGCCAAATAAAATAGATCTCCTTTTCCAGAAAGAACCACATCCACAACCAAGATATTGAACTCCTACATGTAGACATGCGGGTCCCGGCCATGCACCAACTCATGATAATTACAAATACTTCATTATAAAAGCAATGCCTTACATGTTATAAAAGTCTTCTTTGTAATGGTCAAACATTAGTTCAATAACTCTATAAAGACTTTCAGGACTGACAATGGCTTAGAATTTATGAATATTGAGGGCGTGTTTGGTATGAAGGAAAATATTTTTCGGAAAATATTTTCTAATTTTCTCATGTTTAGTTGGCTTAAATATTTTGAAAAATATTTTCCTCCAATTGGAGAAAAATATTTTTCTTAAAGAGAAGGAAAAACTTTTTCCAAAGCTCCTTCTCAACCTCCCTCCCCCCACCCCCTCTCCAAAAAAATATTTTTTTTTTAAATTCCAATTTTTTCATTACCACCCAGCCTACTACCCCTTCATCCCCCCCATCCCCGTCCCCCCCTCCCTCCCCGCATAAAAAAAGATTTTTTTTTTACTTTTTTTTTGTAACTAAAATTCTTATTTTTTTCGTTTTACTGCCCTCCCCCCCTCTCTCGAAAAAAAATTTAAATATATTTTTAGTTTTAACTTTATTATTTATCGGTTTAAAGGCTCAAAATTTTACAAGTTCCAAAATTATGAGTTCGGAGGTTTAGGTGTTTGAAAGTTTACGGGTTCTAAATTCCGTGATTTTGAAAGTCTAGCGGTTCGAAAGTTTATGAAATTGTGGGTCCGGAAGGTTGTTGGTTTGAAAGTTTGTGTCTTCATGTTTATTATATCTTAATTATTTATGAATACTTTTGAGAAGTTATTTTTCTTAATTTGCGTACCAAACGCCGAAAAATGAATAAGATTACTACTTGTTTTCGAAGAAAATATTTTCTTGAAAAATATTTTTCACGGAAAACATTTTCCGTTATACCAAACACACACTGAGACAACCATGTTTTTCTAGACCAAAGGGATCACATACCAGAAAACTTGCTCATATACTCCACAACAGAATAGTATAGTCGAAAGAAAACATAAGTACCTTCTTGAAACTGCAAGAGCATTGCTATATTAGTTCAAGTTACCTATAAGGTATTGGGGAGAATGAATTCTAAAATCTACAATTTAATTAATAGATTACCATCCTCATCTCTTAGAGGCAGATGCCTTTTTGAGATTCTGCATGGGAGGAAACCAAACTACTCACACCTTAGAAGTTTTGGGTGTCTGTGCTTTTCTACAAATCTGAAACCTCACAAAGATAAATTTGAACAAAGGCCAGCACCCCAAGTGTTTGTAGGATACCCATTTGGATCAAAAAGGATACAAGGTACTCAGCCTTGCCACAAGAAAGATACATGTTTCAAGAAATGTACTTCTTCATGAAACAGTTTTTCCTTTTGCACTACCAGGGAAGGATACTGATCTAGTGTCTAAGTGTGAACATTTATCTCTTCCTTTTCCTCATATGGGGCCCAATATAACTCACACTGAAACTACCAGTCCTACTAGCAATAGTAATGGTAGTGATCTGCATCAGGATCATTAACAATTAATGTCACCAGAACTCTCATTTGGTAATGACACTAATGACAACATTCATGAATCTACTTCACCATCTCACCAAGACTATCAGAGCTCCTCAAATTCAAATAGAACCTCCAACACATTTGTTGAACCTTGCATTCGTACCCAAATCCAGCAACAACCTTTTCTATGTGATTTACCAAGCTCTGTACAGTCTGAGTTGACTACAACCTTTATACATAACATACCTCAAAGAACACTCAAACCTGCTAGCTATTTGAAGTACCACATTTACAATGTACCTAAACTCAACATTGATAGTAGGGAGCAGATTCCAAATGTTAATCATAGCCTCTTTCTCCTTTCACACTTATATTCCCCGTTCACAACTCTCCCTCAACTAATGATAGTCAGCATTTAATTGAACAATTTTCTTTTGATTGTGAACCTTAGTCATATGAGGAGGAAGCTTCCATACCTGCTAGGCAGAAGGCTATCAACCAAGAATTTGATGCACTTTACTCCAATCACACTTGGGATCTTGTTCCACTACCTGCAGGAAAGAAAGAAATAAGTAAGTGGGTGTACAAAATTACGCATAAAGTAGACTAGAGTGTTGAAAGGTTTAAATCTAGGCTAGTTGTTAAAGGATATATTCAGCAAGCAGGGATAGACTATACTAAGACCTTCTCACCAGTTGTAAAGATGACTATTTTCATAGCATTGGTCAGCACAACACTGAAGATCGCTGGGAAATTTTCCAGCTTGATGTAAATAATGTCTTTCTATATGGAGACCTAAATGAGAAAGTATATATACAGGTGCCACCAGGGCTAGCAATAGAAAAATAAGGTATGGTGTGCAAGCTGAACAAATCCTCGTATGGGCTGAAGCCGGCCAATAGGCAGTGGTATCCCAAGCTGACTGAGGCTTTATGTTCTAAGGGATATGAGCACTCCATATTGTATTATTATTTGTTCTACAAAAGAAAAGAAAGTTCAATCATTTTTGTAGCACTCTATATAGATGATGTTCTTCTAAAAGGGATAACTTTGGGAGAAATTAAAGCATTAAAGACCTTCTTATTGAGACCTTTAAGATAAAGAACCTAGGGAAATTAAATTACTTCTTGGGGTTAGAAATACTGTACAAGCATGACGAGGTAATAATTACACAAAGGAAGTTTATGACTGATCTGATAAAAGAGTTTGAGCGTTCACACTACACTTCAATGTCTTCTCCCATAGACCCTTCAACAAAGTTAAAGGCAGCTGATGGAAATTTACTCACAAACTCTACACAATACAAAAAATTAGCGGGAATACTAAACTTCCTTACCAACACGCAACTTGATATTGCTTACAGTGTTCGACATCTCAGCCAATATATGCAGAATCCTAGAGACTCATCTCAAAATTGCAATGCATGTGCTCAGATACTTAAAATGTGATCCTGGTCTAGGGCAGATTAAAGATTGAGAGCCTTTTATGTTTTAGATTGGGAAACTTTCCCTAAGAATGGGAACTCAGTTAGTGGTTATATTGTATTACTTGGGGACAGTCCAATTAGTTGGAAATCGAAGAAACAATCCATTTTGTCCTTAAGCTCTGTAGAAGCAGAGTATAGTTCTACCGGAAAAGTGGTTACAGAACTTGGTTGGTTGTCCAAACTTCTCGAGGAACTAACCTTGCCTTTTTAACCCTTCCTATTCCAGTCCACTATGATAAGCAAGCAGCTTTGCACATTGCGAGGAATCTAGCATTTCATGAACGAACAAAGCACATAGAAATGGATTGCCATTTTGTTAGGGACAAGCTAATTGAAGGGTTGATTTCCTTGCATTATGTCCACACAGAAGAATAGCTAGCGGACATACTTACTAAGTCTTTGACAGGTATCAAGCATTCCTCATTGCTTCGCAAGCTGGTAGTGAGTACCTCCCTCCAACTCGAGGGGCGTTGTTGAGATTAGGGTTGTATTGTATTTAATTTGTAGCCATATTTGTTAGGAATGGCTATTACTGCAATTAGTCGGTGAAGTTGTTAATTAGTGCCAGTTTGTTAATTAGTTTTAGTTAGGCGTTTAACAAATGACAGTTGTACAATGTCTTGTATATGTAGGCGCATTACTTCTATTTTCTTTTCAACGAATGAAGATAACCTTCTCAGTTCAAATGTTCTCTTCTCGAAGCTTCTTCACTGTCTCTAAGCTCTATGGACTTCAGCCATGCAGTTGATCTTCTGCTCAAATTCCTTTCGCTAACTCTCAGATTTGACAGTATTATTGAAGGGTTATCGGATTCCGTAAATTTTGGTAAAATATTTATACATGCATATGTATACACCTTGAAAATGATATATTACCCTGAACACTAAAGTTATTTTGGGATACGGTTGAGCAAAATAATGATGCCTTAAGTCACGATTAAAATCCTAAATCTGTCTCTGGATTGAGAAGGCTCAGTTGGAAGATAATGGACGGTCTATTAGGTTAGTATGATTCGAACCCCATGAGTCATGACGTATATACTGAGTTGTAACTTAATACTTGCAAGACTATAATCTTTTTGAGCAAAATAAGGTTTCACAATTGGAAAATCACACTTTGCTATATTTTTAAATTTGAATCTATTCTATTTTCTAAGCATTAAGGTTTATCTTCAAAAGTTTATAATATTGTATTAATTTCACTTTGAAAGTGATCTAGTTAACCTACAGTAAGCAGAGACATGTTATGTTATAAGGAGTCAGCAGGTATGCCTCGACTTCTTAAATTTTAGGAAGTATATTTGGACAAATGCTTCAAAACTTTGTAATTCACTATAATCTTGATAAAGTCGATCATTACGAGTGCCACTTTAATTTGTAACCTATCGAGTCAAAAGCTGATATATCAAACAATTTATTACAATTATCCCTTAACTAGGCTCTACAAATGAACACATGAGGAAAGGGTACGTTGAATTTTATTTTTATCGTCAATGTCAACACAATCAAGCATGTTCTTCCTCTAAAATATTCAATATAAAAAATTAGACAATTTAACTAATCATACAACAAACTAACCACTAATCTATCAGATTCCAAATTCCTGTGCTCTTTTTTTTAGTACTTTTTTATTGTGATTGATAAAATGAAAAATTTAATCAATATACATTAGACAAACTAAACCTTACACAGTTGACAAAACAGCATAAAAATTTCATATCTATTTATGTGAAAGATAAAGATAAAAGAAAGAGGAGAAAGAGTGGACAGGAGAAATGAAACGTCAACAAAATACTAATTAGTGAATCCTAATTTATTGGATCGAGCGATTGGATGATGCGGAAAAATTTGGGCATTTGTTTTGAGTCCTGAAGTTAGTTTTATTACTATTTCAGTTCTTTAGATTTAATTATTATTCATGTTACGAATAGAATTGTAATTAGAGTGAATGTCGAGTTTTACTTTGTGGCTAAGTCATTTTTTCTCTATAAATAGAGGGGTCTTACCACATTGTAAATCATCCCAAAATTCAATAAGAATTACTCTCGTTATCTGCAATATTATTCTTCTACTTTTATTATTTTATTACACGTTATCAGCACGAAACTCTACCGTTTCAAGAAGCTCTTTGAGAAGACTAAGGTATAACTTTTCTCCTGTTTTAATTATGACTCATATTATGAAAAGAAAGTTCGTTATCCTTGGGCAAGAACTATATGACATGGGTGTCACGACCTAAAATCCACCAAGGGTCATGATAGTGCCGGACACCGTTGTCAGGAAAACCAATCATAAATACTTAATTAAATTCTCATTTAAATAATTATGAAAATTTTTATTTTTCCTTCAATTTTACTAGTAAAAGATACCCATTTCAAACTAAATATAAATGCCAAGAAGTCAACACAAAATACTCCAAAATTAGCCCAGAACCCGGTGTCACAAGTGCATGAGCATTTACTAGAAAATGAAATAAAATACAGTAATTGTCCGGAATACAAAATGAACAAAAATGAAAATATAACACAATACCTTGAAGGAGACTCTACTGGCTGCCAGTCGTCTCGATAAATGCAGCTCACCTAAGTCTCTGTACCAAAAATGTCGCTATGCCACTAAGCCGCTAGCCACGTATGAACCTGCGCAACAAAAAAAGTGTAGTATGAGTACGGAAACAACGCGTACTCAGTAAGTATCCCGCCTAATCTCGAAAAAGTTGAGAGGAGAGATCAACTTCGACACTTGCTAGTGGTCCAATGATGATACATCAATAATATAACAAGTCAAGGGTTTATATAGACATGAATGTATCCAATAGAGTGAAGCTGGTAAATAATTCTTTCTTTTATATAAAAATTTCCAATTTCCCTTCTTTTTTTTTCAATCATTCATGCATATATTCTCAAGATGGGGAGAAGCAATATCAACTTCAGTAATTTACAAGGAAAGTAACATCAACATGCGCAAATCATGTCGAGGATATACGGCCCGATCCAATAATATTTAAATTGTACACTGCCAGAGGGTCGAATGGCACGAACCATAGATGCATTTATTACCCCGCTCGCGAATCATACATGCGATGCGGTCAAATATAAATAAATAATCACCCTGCCCACGAATCATACATGCGACGCAGGTAAAAATAGAAACACACATTTTAACAGTCAATCAAGCCTTCATCAGGGAAATAATTATTCAAGGAGGTGTAAATTTCTCTTTTACAAGTCAAGAAAATGAAGTTTAACTCTTTTAGAACGCCATTTGCCACTTCGATATGATTTAAGCAATTTGAACTAACAAGTATTACAAGCAAATCATGCTTTTGGGTCCTAGACTACTCGGACATAAGCATAATAAAAGCTACATACGGACTCTCGTCGCCTCGTGCATACGTAGCCCCCGCAGTAGCATTACATATCCAATTAATTCACCTATGGGGATAATTTCCTCTTACAATGTTAGAAAAGAGACTCACCTCGCTCCGAAGTTCCATATTCATTATTCCATCCCCTTCCAAAAACTCAAATCGATGCACATTGCTCAAAAATTGGCCAATAATTATGTAAACTCATTAATATATGATCAATTACCATTTACAATTCAATTTACAACAATTCCTAACCCCGATCAGAAAGTTGGCAAAATTGCTCTCGGGCCTACGTGCCCGGATTCCGAAATTTTTCGAAGATAAAGTTTACCCATAACCTCATGAACTCAAATATATAATTCACTATTAATTTCATGCCCAAAATCGTGGTTAAAATCCAAGATAACACTATTCTAGGTTTTTCCTCAAAATACCAAATTCCTACAAGTTTCTATGTCCAAATCTGTATATCATCATGTATATAACTCAAAATTAGCATAAATTACTTACCTCATGCTTGGTGGTGAAAAAGGCGCCTCGAAGTTGCTCCAAAATTGGCTACAATGGAAGAAATTGGGTTGAAATGAACCCAACCCCCGATTTAAAATAACATCTCTATTTCCAGCATTTCTACACTTGCGCCTCTCCTTCCGCAGGTGTGGTCCCACATCTGCGGTGAAAATGACCGCATCTGCGGTCCTACCCAGCTAGCTTAAATTCGCTTCTGCGACACAAGGGCCGCTTCTGCGGCTCCGCACCTACGGCCCAAGTCACTCAGGTGTAGTTACACCAACAAGCACCAACTTCAGCTCTTCTTTCAAATTCTAATTCGATCCGTTAACCACACGGAATCCACCCGAGGTCGTCGGGACCCCAACTAGTCCCAAAACATTAGGGCCTACAAAGTGTAAAATTTCTTATTATAGTAATATCAGTTGCTCCTTTCGGGTTCGTGATTTTTTCTCTTATTCAAAAGGGTTTTTCACGTAAAAATCTTAGTGTCGTTGTCACTCTTTTATTATTATTAATTATCGTATCTCAGTGCTATATTATTATTCGCTTTTATTATCGTAATTATTATTTATATGGGGGACTTATTCCCAACAAATGTTACTAAGTGCAACAGAATGGCAAAGAATCCTCGTCCTAATCAAATATCTTGAATTCGCTTTGTGGAATGAAGTCCTCTTTGATAATAAAAAAAATGTTAAAACTCTATATTGAGCCTCCCACGGCGGGAAATTCAATTAATGAGCTTAGTGCATTCCGAATACCCGACGGTTGAAAAAAGTGTATAAACCGTTCAAAATTTTACTATATACTATCACGCAGCTTTATTTTTTCAACTTCTTATAGTTAATGAAAAGAAAAGAAAAGGCAACAACAACAACAACTCCACTATACAAGCTGTCATGAAGGCATTTTTGGTCAGTCCAAAGTCACACTCGCGCGTCAGTCAAGTTGCGCACTTGACTCAGCCTTTCCCAACACTTAGCCAAATTTCAACAAGTTTGGCCTTAATCAAATTTTTAGGCAAAAAATCAGAAACAACACAAGCCAATATGGGAAAATTTTCAACCCTTGTATTAATTTCGATAATATACAAAGGAACCCTCATTTTGCTATGAACACAAGTCATTCACAACCCACTTTTGATAAAGAACACAAGTCGTTCTTAGCCAACACTAAGACCTGCCCAAGCCTAGCCTTAGTCACTTTTGAAACACTTTGAAACCCTCACATGTCACTCTTGTTTCCCACTTAGAATTTCACACTAAATTGCCCTCCTAAATCTTACTAAGTTCAAAGGCCCTATTTATAGAACATAGGCAGTCTTTAGAACTTGACCGCACATTGACACTTGTTGTCTACAGCTTTTGCCACTTGTCAGGCCAAGGATAAATCAGATCCTAACTTGTAGTTGACATCTCTAACTACTTAGTCCATGATATGCACGAAATTATAATAGATACAAGCATAAATCAGTCACGGGTACAAGAGGTTATGACAAGGTAACCGCCAAACTGCTTTGGCATGTGCATTGCATGTGCTATCTTGAGTTGGCCAGCTGAATCACGCCCAAGGTTGGAATTGCGCCCAAACTTGGCTAATCTTGACATTGCTTCGTGCCAATGCCTTGCCCGCAATTCCCCGCCCATGATATTTTCGCACATGCCCGACCCTGTTGGCGTCCGCACACTGCCTTGGCCGAGTTTCTGCTTTGCTCATGTCAACCTTTATTTCCCTAGTGCCATTGCTTGTATTTTACTTCACATAGCCTTGCCTTAGATATTAAAAGCCTTTTCTATCATTTTGCACATCTGCATTTTAGCGTAGCCCAAATTTGTCGTTGCCACAACCCAAAGTGCCCGTGCCACTAATTTTGGCACGCATGCCATGCCATGCCGCCCCAACACTGCCCACACTGCCTTGTCAAGGCTTTGCCAGGCATGTCTTTCTTGCCCCAAGACCTTGGCCAATACTTGCCTACAAGAGCCCTCATGACAATGTCTTGTTCGTCGCCCGAATGATCATTTTGCCCGCACCTAGGCCAATGACAAGGCCATTACGCTCCAATACTTGCCATAGCCGCGCCGCGCCCTATGACAAAGAGTCAGTTCGTAACAAACCACCCGCACCCTTAGAAATTGACTTTTTCGTCGAGCCAACTCAATTAATTAGCCCCAAAGGATTTTAATATACAATGCCCTTGTTGCTCCATTCATATCTGCCACAATTGTATTTGCCTCCGACACTTGTTCCTATTTTTCCGTAGCTAGCACAACATTCACCCTAGCTTGCACCGGACAATCCTTCTTCAAGTGCGGTCTACCACAAGCAAAGAAGCCTTTGAACTTGTCGCTCATTTCCTTGTCGTTGTGAATCTCCTGTCTCACGTTCTTGGCAAATCCCTCATCTTCGACAGCTTGGCCTTTCCCGCTTTACTTCCATTCATTTGCCTTGTCTTTCCTTCCGTCAGACTTTGAATTCGAAGTTTCAATAGGGTCATCACCAATGTTTAAGTCAGCCAACGCATATGCCGCTGCAATGGCAGTAGAGAGGCTTTGAACATTCTGCCTTCTGGTCACAGCCCAACCTCAAGATGCGCGACCAATGCTCAATTGAGTGAACCAACTGAGCAAGCCTTTTAAACACTTTCTGCCCTGCTCAATATGATTAAGGAAATCATGCTTTCATTTATTTAGTCAATAGGAAAGATCGTACATTCAATATTGTTAGTTCATTTCATATCACAAACCTTAAACCATGGTTAAGTTTTCAAGATTTCATACAGTTACAGTTTAGAAGAGCCAGAGTTTAGAATTACAACACAGTTCATTGACCTATTCAACACCCGTACATAACCCACTCAAACGGAACCTCTAAAGATACAAAAGATAGTTATGATAACGCCGGTAACAAGGCACCGGCTATACCTCAAAAGTGAAAATCTATAACAAAATACATATTGCATCACCCTTGAAAGAAGAGGGGCTCACCAAGATTGTTGAATGGAGGATGCTCCGCTATCTACGATCAACATTGTCCGCTGTGGAGCCACCTATATCCATTGAAAGTTGAAGTGCTCCCGATAAAAGGGGTGTTAGTACCATGGAATAGTACTAGTATGTATAATTAAACACCATTTGGTTAGAAAGATACCACCTCTATCTTGAGCGGAGTTCGATCACGACCCGATCGGCTAAGTTGTCTCATTTGAGACATATACCTCAATCACAATCTCATTCTTCTTTTTCGGAATTCAATATCATCACAATACCATTATGTGTGCAGCATGGCATCCGATCATGGCCCGATCGGCTAGGGCGCCTTACCAAGGCATTGTTCATTTCACATTAATCATCTCGTTTCAATCTTTATTTCACATATGTCAATTCATAGGCACTTCGGGCCACAATTATCACATCACGTTCACTTTCAATACTAACCTTGCAATTTAGGATAATAGGCACATACAAGAGTGATTCAAGTTGTAAGCATAGATAAGATTTCACATAGTTGGTATGACAATCTCAGTTTTAATCTTGACTTGAGGTCTAGGCATTCCAACACATGGTTTATATTTTTCGCACATCTTTAAATTATCAAAAATAGTATACTGAACACAATGAGGCACACTTTCACGTATAAATAGTTGCAAAACCAATTCATGTGAGATAACAATCAATTCATCAATCCAATTTTAGTTTTACCACATTTGTACATACACCAACGGAGCTCAATTTCTAATAAGAGGGGTTTTAGCCATACATACCTCAATAGAGTTTTCCTTAAATTTTTCAAAATTCCGGGACTCTTAGCAACTTCAATATATTTTATCGGAATTGCAAATTGAAGCAAGAATTAGATATATGATTAAGATTCTAGCTCATTTGAGCATATTATCAAGCACTAAGCGTGCTAACTGAATGTTGCATGTGTTATGTCATGGGCGGCTTTCCACACACGCCCCATGACCCCTTGGCCGCGCCCCATGGCGGCCTAGCAAGCCTCACAATGCCTAGCGCCATGGTCGGCCCCGTGGTCTTGGCTGCGCCAAGCGATATGCGCGTATGTGCCTCTATCGCCCCACCGATGCCTCTTGCCAGCGCCCAGTGGCTGGCCAATGACAACTGCGCCGCGCGCCCTGACAAAGCCGCGTGCGCCCATCCTAATGCCTCGCCGGCGCCCAGCGGCAGGCCCATTCCATCAGCGCCTCGCGCCCAGTCTCTGATGCCAAGCACCAGTGCCCAACATCAGGCGACCAGCATTTCGCGCGCCACCAGCATCGCGCGTGCCGATCCGGACCCGCAAGACCAAGTTGCTGCCATCAGACTTAGTTCTACATTGTAATAAACTAAGTCCTTTTCATTGTATTGTTTTAGGCTAGTTTACATCATTTTAATGCATTATGATTCTCTGGCTTTTTTTGGTCTACTCATGTAACTTAGGTTTATTTTTTTTAAGTATTATTAGGGGGTATATAGCATTCAAACATTTTCAGCAATCAATTCTCTGTACTGGTGTCTCCACCCCTCGACACCGCATTTTGTAATCATCATCATCATCATCAATAAAATCATCATCATCATTCAAAACCCAATTCAGTCTCATGCTTCCGCAATTGCCTAAGACAGCTTGTTCTCCCGCACGGCACTGACGCTCTAGTCTAGCGTGCGGCGAGGACCTCATTGACAGACATCGGTTTTCCCGTGCGGCACTGACATTCTAGTCTAGCGCACGGAGGGGACCTCATTGGCGGACGGCAACCGCACCGACATCGGTTGCCTAGCCTTACGCAGCCCTTCCAAAGTTCATCAGGAAGGCGTCGCGTAACAGTTGGTATCAGAGCCTAGGCTCGACATCGGACGAGGGAACATATTGGCCATCATCACCATTTCTGACCATGGTGAATCATGGAGAGCGCCTGGCCTCTCTAGAAGAGACGGTTGACCGACTGCGACCCATTATCGAATCGGTGCCTGATCTAAACACCAGCCTAGTGGAAAGGTTGGACGACTTGGACCGCAGCATGCGGCGGGCCGAAAATGACATTGCAAACATCAGTCGTGACTCTGAGGACGACAAAGAAGCGGCAGCCATTGAAACTGCCAATATTCATGGCAAATTTGAGGACCTCCTACAGGAGCGTGCCGACGATTTGGCCCATCGGGAACAAGAGACCAACAGACTGACTGCCATGCAGCAAACCATAGACGACTTGACGGACAAGCTCAACGTTGTCAATGCTGCCTTACAGGGCCTTCTTCGAGAAGGTACCAACCACATCAGGGGCGCTGCAGACCCCATCATCATTCCACACAAACTTAAGATACCGGAGCCCCTACCGTATGATGGTTCTCGGGATGCTAAAGAAGTGGACAACTTCATCTTCGACGTCGAACAATACTTCGATGCCGTAGGCCATTTGGAGGAATCCAAAAAGGTGGCAACAGCTGCCATGTATCTTCAAGGCGATGCCAAACTTTGGTGGCGGGTCAAACATGAAGCCATCAAGGCCGGTGAAGATACCCTCCATACATGGGAGGAACTGAAGGCAGCCATACGTCTGCAGTTCTTCCCCGAAAACGTTGAATACAACGCAAGGAGAAAGCTACGGGACCTCCGGCACACCAAATCAGCGAGGGAGTACGTGCGCGAATTCTCCGCACTCATGCTGAACATACGTGACATGGGGGACAAAGACAAACTCTTCGCATTCATTGAAGGTTTGAAACCTCATGCCCGTATGGAACTACAGAGGCAACGGGTAAACACCCTACCCAAGGCCATTCAAGCCAGCTGAATGCCTTGGCGATTATTATTTGGGAACTCAGGCTGACAGGCCTCAGCCGCCTGTCCGAGAGGGAATCAGTAGCAATCATCCCAAACACGGTGGCCCAAGCAAAAGTGGGGGAGATCGGAGTTCATATAAAGCTAAGTCTCCTCCCTCCAACAGCAACAGTGCATCCATTAACATCAATCAGGGGAGAAAGCCTCCCTCAGAATGCCGTCATTGCGGTGGGGCACATTGGAACAACGAATGTCCTAACATAAAGGTCAACGCTCATCAAGCCGTCGAGGATGATGAGGCAACTGCATCTGACACATCAGAACAAGACCAGGTAGGCGCCTTCAACGCACTTGTTGGCTCTATCCCACATGCCTTAGCGAGGATCGGTGCAGGTCCTCCTAAGAAAACATCAGCCCCTATCACAAGGAAGGGGAAAGAAAAGATGGACGAAGGACCTCCTAAGCAAGAGAGGGCCCTAATGTTCGTCGAGCTGAAAGTGAATGGCCACCCCATTCACGCATTGATAGACACGGGGGCTACCCATAACTACTTGGACTCAACCCAAGTAGAGCGCCTTGGTCTAGTCATCAAGAAGAGTAGAGGTCGCGTCAAGGCCATCAACTCACCGCCCCAGCCATTAGGCGGAACAACCACAAATGTCCCAGTGAAACTTGGCCCATACAAAGGAAACATCGACTTGCGCATCGCAACCATAGATGACTTCGACATGATAGTGGGTTTGGAGTTCATGAGGCAAACCAATACCATCCCAGTACCATATGCCAACATGCTCCTCATGATGGGACGAAACGGGGCCAAGCCCTGCACCATACCATGCTTCCCCGTCAAGACAGCCGCTGGAAACATCTCGGCCATACAGTTGGAGAAGGTAGTCGACAGACATGAACCTCAGGTTCCGGCTACCCTTCCCAACAACAAACAACCATCATGTCCCCGGCCACAAAACACGGGTGACGCTCATCAGCGTGGGAAGACTTGTCAGCCATGCCCCAAGAACAAGTCGGATCACTCATCAGAAAAGGGACCCTTACAACCACTACATGTCCCGCAGGACATCTCAGCAGAAGATGCAGCCAGACTCTTCTTCTTGCACATCATCAACCATCGGGTGAAGTTTTGGGGGTTGCTCGTCCGTGTTTCAATTCTCAAAAAGGGCCTTCATACAAACCATGCCCTTTTTGAACTTGTTACCAGACAGCAATCGCTTCTCCCGCAAACAAATCATGCATCCATCATGCCCAAAATCGCCTCGAGCTGCCAACCTCTCGAGCAAATGGGAGCACAAATGGTCATTGAGCCTAACCTTCACTTTACCCATCATCAAACAGGGGACAAAGTAAGGTTATGCCTCCCAAACCAGGTGAAAATCCCATCACAGTGGAAGATCCGTCCAGTCTTCCACGCCAGCCGCACAACATCATTGCTTCGCTACCAAGGCAAGCTCAAAGAACTGAGGGGCGCAGACCTCCCAGAACAGAGGGGCACAGACCTCCCAGAACGGAGGGGCGCAGACCTCCTAGAACAGAGGGGCGCAGACCTC
This sequence comes from Nicotiana noctiflora, assembly GCA_032618575.1. NCBI lineage: Eukaryota > Viridiplantae > Streptophyta > Magnoliopsida > Solanales > Solanaceae > Nicotiana > Nicotiana noctiflora. The sequence goes on from JASVEL010003568.1 coordinate 16,665, forward strand.
CCAGAACAGAGGGGCACAGACCTCTCATACATCAACCATCATCATCATCATAAGGCCCCGAGGACGGTGCCAACTCAGGTGGGGGAGAATGTCATGGGCGGCTTTCCACACACGCCCCATGACCCCTTGGCCGCGCCCCATGGCGGCCTAGCAAGCCTCACAATGCCTAGCGCCATGGTCGGCCCCGTGGTCTTGGCTGCGCCAAGCGATATGCGCGTATGTGCCTCTATCGCCCCACCGATGCCTCTTGCCAGCGCCCAGTGGCTGGCCAATGACAACTGCGCCGCGCGCCCTGACAAAGCCGCGTGCGCCCATCCTAATGCCTCGCCGGCGCCCAGCGGCAGGCCCATTCCATCCGCGCCTCGCGCCCAGTCTCTGATGCCAAGCACCAGTGCCCAACATCAGGCGACCAGCATTTCGCGCGCCACCAGCATCGCGCGTGCCGATCCGGACCCGCAAGACCAAGTTGCTGCCATCAGACTTAGTTCTACATTGTAATAAACTAAGTCCTTTTCATTGTATTGTTTTAGGCTAGTTTACATCATTTTAATGCATTATGATTCTCTGGCTTTTTTTGGTCTACTCATGTAACTTAGGTTTATTTTTTTTAAGTATTATTAGGGGGTATACAGCATTCAAACATTTTCAACAATCAATTCTCTGTACTGGTGTCTCCACCCCTCGACACCACCTTGCTTTTGTAATAGCTTTCATTTAATGCAATCAAGCTTTCTTTCATTCTCAATTCTCATTTCTGTTCTCTCAAATTCTCTTGACATCGGTTTTCCCGTGCGGCACTGACGATCTAGTCTAGCGCACGGAGGGGACCTCATTTGGCGGACAGCAACTGCCCTGACATCAGTTGCTTAGCCTTACGTTGCCCTTCCAAAGAATCTCAGGAAGGCGTCGCGTAACAGTAAGTATGA